>ML782832.1:86260-135291 GCA_009831015.1 Picea engelmannii
GAGTTACTCAAGCGTTGCAGACAACACTTGTCTCAAGGGGAGGGGCATGTTAAGCCCTAATATTGGATCATTACCCCTTAATTGGGGCATATTACATTAGTAATGCTATTTTATTCATGTCGGCTTTATTCCGTTAGTTGTAATTATACCTCCTAGTCTCATATATGCCAAGGAGACATTTTCATTTGGAGTCATCTTGTACTTGAACATTTATGTGGGGTAAAAGGAGGTTGACCCCTCAAAGAGGTTTATTATCTGAAATTATCTCTTTTTCAAGGCGTTGAGTACTTATTATGAAGTTTTTCTATGCTATATTGATATTTGGTTCTTAACATACCCTGTCGGAAACTATGATGACAAGTACATGAGATGGACGACTCTGCGTCAAAAAAGAGATCATACAGTGTTAGAGTACACTAACATATTTCATACCTTGTGCTCAAAGATGGGTATCAAAGACTCCAAGTGGCACATGGTCTTGAAGTATCACAATGGTCTGCACAGTTACATAAAACAAAGATAGATTTCTTGGACATATCCTCACTGAGAGCTACTTATCGTTATGCAGTCAAAATCGAGCGGAAATTCAAACAATGGAGTAAGCGAGAGTTTAGGTTTGAAAATATGCCACAACATAAGGATGGAAAAGGCAACACTAACTCACAAAACAAAGGATGTATCAACAAGGGAGGCCAACCTCAAGAGAGTCAGTCTAGACGTAGGAAAAGAAGGGTAACAAGAAGTTTAAGAAAGACACCGGAAAGTGGTGTGAGTTCCACAAAATCCCATGGCATAAAACTGATGAATGTTGCTCGAAATGGTCATTGGTGGCCAAGCTCAAAGAAAAAGAATCAGAACCTGACTCGGAATTTGATTCAGAGCACAATAAAGGGAAATGAATCATCGATGCAGAACCCACTACTAGCTTCGTGGTCAAAAAAATACAACCAGAAGAACCATAGGAGCTTGAGGATTGGGGGGTGCCTCTTCCACTCACAGATGTGGGTAAAGAGGATCCCACTACATTTCATTGTTGACGATAGGAGTCAAAATAAATTGATCTCAGCTGAGGTTGTCAATATATTGAAGCTGCCAACAATGCCACACCCCCAACCATACACCATCGGATGGTTTAGCCAAGGACGAGACATCTATGTTAGCCAACAATGTCACTTGTCCTATGGCATCAAGCCCTTCAAGGATGAGGTAGTGTGTGATGTTGCCCCACTTGAAGTGTGTGATGTTCTTTTAGGACAACCATATATGTGGAAACATCATGCTATCTATGAGTCGCGTCCTTGGAGTGTCATTGTTACTCTGGGATGTCATGTCTACAAGGTACTAGAGGTAGCTTTGACTACTGCCACTTCATTGATCTCGAAAAAACAAGGTCGCAGATTAATCTCTCATACCACAAAGTTTTACCTCTTCATTATCTAGTCAGACGGTGAACATAAGGTCATTGTGACCACTACAACCTTGGCCCAAGACACTACTATCCAACAGAAGCAAGTCAACAAGATTGTAGAGGAGCACAGAGAGAATGAGAGTCTTCCATATGTTCAACATAGCTCTATTGGCCATAACCCTCTTCAGGTGTGCTTGGGGTTCCAACCATTAGTCCCCATTGATATATCTCTTCTTGTTGCATCTTTACCGACAAAGTCCTCCCACACTCAGACCAAGGAATATCATGCAGCCAAATTTGTTGAACGGATCCAACACCTATGATAGGTTCATGACATCCTTCCACAGGAAAATTACATGCAGGACATCTACTTCAACAAGGAAATCGGCTCACCAAGGTTCAGATTCAACATAAGTTTCCCCATCTCCCAAGGGAACTTGACACAATGGGGACCATTTCTTCCCAAGGGGGGAGGAATGATCCAGGTAGATCTCAATGGTCATCCACCTTTTCCACTAAATCAACATTTCGAGCCTCTGGTTTTGATAAACCATGATATTCACTCTTTCAATGGGGAATGGAGTGTAATGCCATCTTAGTTTTTTAATTACAAACATCATGTAATGATCTTATGTACATGCCTACAACATAGTGTTAATGCACTGGATCCCATTAGAACTCTGCAATTAATCACACTCATGCTAGAGTAGTACTAAGATGGGTGATCACCTGGGAAGTCCTAGTGTTTTACATGCCTATGAAATTTTATAAAATTAGACCATTTTATCCCACATGCATCATCAGAATTGTTCTCCTCTCACTCTCTCATATATAATTGAGGTGAAGGAGGCCCTTTAAGCATGCAATGGAGTGTGATGTAAAACTTGTTGCGAATGAAGTGTAGCCAACATCTCTTTCTTTTCAGAGATAAGCTACCTCATTGAAGGAGGCCCTTTAAGCATGCAATGGAGTGTGATGTAAAACTTGTTGCGAATGAAGTGTAGCCAACATCTCTTTCTTTTCAGAGATAAGCTACCTCATTCTCCGAGTTTGTGTTCTACAATGTTTTTCTACCTTATTCATTAATAGAAGTTGGGTTTCATTGTATTTCCTTGTCCTCTACTATATTTGTGTTTTTGTCTTGTTTCATTCTTAGCATAATCTGGATCATGAATAGAGCTAGGATTACAATGCAACTTTGTTATAGTTCTTTTGGTTGACATAGAATGCAAGAAAAAAATAAAACCAAAACTACATCAAGAACCTAATATGAAAGCTTGAACTACATTCAACATTCCTACATCTGAGTTGTACATTATTCTACTTAGAATCTTTGTTCAACCTTGCTATAGTTATTTTCCACTTTTTCCTTTCGATGTTACTTATGGGAAATAGGTAGGGAAGTAGTGTGCCTCAAACAATGCTTTGAAGGTTGAGAGGTTCATAGAACGAATAAGAAAAATATTCATTTTCAAGTACATGATAGAATTAAGGAAAGTCATGATCAACATAGATGAGAACAAAAATTTCAGGCAGGGGACAAAGTTTGGTTGCCCCTATGTTGATGTTTGGGAAGCATCGAGAATACATTCTCCTAGATTAATAAGCAGTTATATAATATATATAATAAATAAATAGTTATTTATTATCCAAGGGACGCAACCTTTCATGGATGGTTACCATATGTTCTCTATATATGGAACACTCATCATTGTAATGATATATCTATATCTCATATCATCTCATATGAAAAATCAACATGGTATCAGAGCGAGACATGGCTTGACTCCCTCACGGGAGGGCCCGGTAAAATAAGAGAGATAGCTTGTGTTTTGTGTGAAGATTTCTAACATCGTGAGGATCATATCTAAATTTCGGTTGTGGATTAGATTCAAATGCTAAAGTGTATCAAGCTCCGAATTCCGGTTGTGGATTAGATTCAGATGCTAAAGTGTATCAAGAAATACTACCATTGGCTCTCACGCTGAACATCACTACATAAACTATTTACCTTTGTTGGAGATCATAGATTGTTTTTTTAAACCTCATTGATGTATAGAAAAGAGAAGGAAGTGTGTGATTCTAGAAAAAACCGAATCCATGGCCAAGAGATTCAGGTGGAAAAATAGCTCAACAAAGTTTTACTGCACTGAAGCCTTCGCATACAGGATATGAACAACATGGTTACGTAGAATGCCATTCCACAACAATCGACACGCTTGATATGAGGGAAAATGTGGATATAACTACGATGTCCATGAGTGATTCGCACGCATGTAGTTATATCAGAAGAGACCAATGTAAAATGTAACCAAAATGGAGATCGATATTTGAAAGTATCCAGCTCGTGATGGAAGTTTGAAAAAGCCCCGCATTTAAGAGATCACAAGGAGTACTAGGAAGACATATTTACTTCAAAGCATTTAAAACGTTGGATTATTGAGACAATTGTGAACGATATAGGAAGTATGTGGATATCACAGGCCTGTTGTGGTCTTGTTTAGGTGGCATAATGACGTAGATATTTCAACAAGTAGGACACAACTGACTGGTGCAAACAAATAGAAGAGAGCATGTGACTAGTTTAAAGAGGAGGCGTGTGATATGCCAAAAGGAACTTCACTGTCATTTGGCGTGATTAATGAGAGCTTAATAATTTGTGTGATTATTGCATCTATAAGAAGAGTTTCTTTGCAGTAATCATAGTCTTTTTATTACTACATCCATGCAAGTTGTGCTTTTGTTTTGGATTCTGTGTTGAAGTGATCGCTTCCTGGAATGGAGGATTGTTTTGTTCATCCACGTCAAAAAAAGTCGATACGCTCATCTCTATTTGTGGAGAACGTACCTGAGTGGATCAATAGAGAGTGCAATTGTAGTAGTCCCAGTACATGAGTCGAGCCATGAAATTTTGAGGGAGCAGGCATGGAAGCAGTTCTAGTGTATGTAGAGGCACTCCCAGAGAGGGAGGTTGTACTACATCCAGAGGGAACATAGATTGAGTTACCTCCAGAGAAGGAGGAAGAGCTACCTTCAGTGTCATATGCAGCAAAGACAAAGGATGAGTCACCTCCGACTCAAGAGGGAACAATTATTGAGCCACTCTCAGTTCCAGATAGAGAAACTATAGAGGAAGCAATTGCAGAGAGAGAGTGGAGGAGCTAGTTCCATAGAGAGCAGCCCCAGAGGAGGGAAGTTGCTTACATAGTTGAGAAGCCACTCTCAGTGTCAGTGTTTAGCAGTTACAGAGTCCTAGAGGGAGAAATTGTAGAATCCCGTAGGGATTAGTTGTAGAGAGAGTGGAGGACCTACTCTCAAGAAGAGAGCCAAATAGTGCTTTGCAGTAAGCACCCTGAGCCAGCTCGTCATTGAGAAGATTAAGTTGTAGCATAGCAAGTGTACTAGTGTTGTACAGTTGGATATGTCTCAGGATATGAGGAGAGTCTACAGAGATATACAGTTCAGACCAGGAAAAGAGTGCAGTTGACAGAAAGAGCACCAGAGGGTGTTGCTTCAACTCGAGATTAATTAGGATTTGTGGAAGCAAACTTCTATAGCACTCAGTACTGCAGAAGTAGAGCATATCGCAGCCACTGACGTGAGTCATGGAAGCAGTGAGGCTTTAGAGGATTCTCGCAAGGACTTCATCTGAGACATGGTGTAGATTAAGCAGACAGGGTTCAACACAAGGACAAGCAGATTGTTGACATTTAGGGCATCTGATAGATGATTACCATGGGTCAGTTGGCTAGTTGGTGAACCGCTCTGTTGATGTGAATGTCTTCCCTCATTGAGAGAGAATGTTGATATGATTACATCATGTAAAATAATTCTCCTCGTGTCATAGATAGTGACCGGGTCGGGGAGAATGGTCCAAGACAGTGTTAATATCTTCCAGAAGGGAGAAGTAAAGCTCTGATACATCTCCATCGATAATCATATAGTTGATATTCCGACGGATTCCTTGTCCAAGGTAAAGTATGTATACTTCAGGGACAAGTTGGGGCTTGTGAAGATTACTCCCTTGGTTGAGAGGGAGTGTTGATATCCCTGCATCATGGATAGTCAGTGTGTTGCTGGAATGAGATTCTCCCTGTGGAGAATGGTCCAGGTTGGACAGATTGTTTATGTATCATGGACTAGCATTTTCTATGGAAAGTGGTCCAGGACTGACATTCTCCTATGGCACAGATGGTGACTTGATCAGGATGAATGGTCTGCCCCTTATGGCATGGATGGTGACCTGATTAGGGAGGTTGGTACAGGACTGGCATTTTCTCTATGACACATATGGTGACCTGATTAGAGAAAATGGTCTGGGACTAACATTCTTCTATGGCACATGTAGTGACATGATTAGAAGAATGGTCCCTATAGCCCATGGTGTGGTTTTCAACATCTGAGAGAAATGACATTTTCCATATGGCACATATGGTGACTTGATTAAGGGAAAATGGTCTTGGACTGACATTCTTCTTTTGTCACATATAGTGACCTGATTAGGAAGAATGGTTCTTGTAGTCATGGGACACTACATTGAGTGCATGAAAATTGCGGGACACTCAGTTGAGTGCGTAGGTCTCAACACCTAACTTATTCAAGCATCATGCTTGATTATTCAGATAAAGTATGGCCCAAACAGTCGATGCCATAGTACAATGGTTGTGCGCCACTATTAATGATTATGTATCATTGGAAAGTAGTTGTGTACTACTATAACTCGACAATAGTCATGTTCTATTGGATGGCATTGTAGTAGTTGTGTGATACTAACTGATTGCCATGGAGACTACCAGATCACTTGGGAGAAACTGCGTGTTGCTTGATCGCAAAGACCGTGACAGATTATTTGAGCTACAGATGGCATGGTAGTAGTTGTTTGCTACTAGTTAATTACAGAGTAGTCAATGGACTACTAGATGAAAGACATCGTGGAAAGATACCTCCCTAGCTAAGAGGGAGTGTTGATGTTTTGGTAGCTGTAGGAGGGACTTTCCTCTAGAAAACCTTTCTTATAAGAGAAGAAGATTTTGAAAGTCTAGAAAGACCATTGAACAACGAGAGAATATCTCAGGGAGAGTCAGTTGGCTCAGAGGGAGAGCCACAGAGGGAGATTCCCCTCTGTTCAGGTGAGAGAGAGACGTCTCCTAGGATTGACAGACATGTGTCATGAGTCTAAGATGGATTTTGTGTACTTCAGAGACAAGCTTGGCATGATGAAGAATGTCTCCCTCACTGAGAGGGAGTGTTGATGTTTGGGAAGTATCGAGAAGACATTCTCCTAGATTAATAAATATTTATATAATATATATATAATAAATAAGTAGTTATTTATTATCCAAGGGACACATCCTTTCATGGATGGTCACCATATGTTCTCTATATATGGAACACTCATCATTGTAATAATATATCGATATCTCATATCATCTCATATGAAAATTCAACACCCTAAACAAAGAGAAGTTATAGGGACCAAGAAAGAATATGAAGTCCCTCCAGTATGGTCGATCTTTCAAAGTGTTGGAACAAGTAGGAATTAGTGCTTATAAGCCAAACCAACATCCTTGCATGTTCATGCATTTGGTAGTCAACATGGAGAATTTAAAACTCTATGATTCATCTGCTTGATGAGGAAGAAGAAGGACAACTCTTTCCTACTATAGAACACTCGACACTTGTTGTAATGGATGAATTGACAAATGATGTAATACCATAGAAGAAGATCATGCAAACCCAAATGGGCCAACAAGTCTAATAGTAGAGATTTCACTTAAATGCCAACTTCTATGCAAAGCTAAATGGTACTCAAGGGAGAAAATTGGGGAAGCTTTTCCTCATGTTCTACATCACAAGCTTATGAGAACCAAAACCTCCCAAAATGGGGAGTCATGATAAAAAAAATGGATGAAGGACCCAAAAATCCAAAAGAACTATCTAAAGGTCAAGTTTTAAAGCCTTTTGAAAGCTCGATAAGCAATACCTATTCAAATAAAAAACACTATGAAGTTTCAATGATTGAAATTTTCATTTAAAAAGAGTTGGGAAAAACTTGGTTGAGAAAACCTGAAGAGTAAGATATGAACAAGAGAAAGAAAACACTAGTCTAGTCTAGTGTTTGTCCCAAAGTTTTCATGCAAAAGGAAAATGTTAAAAACCCTTAGAAACCTTAGTAGCCACATAGAATGGAAACTTTTGCTCCCGAACTCATAATCGACTTGAAAGAAAAATTAATTCTTGACAAAATTGATGGCAACCAAACTCTTCATTTATAGAGAAAAAGTATTGGTTTAGCCACTTAGAGAAGGGGGACGATTCGCCAAGCAAAGCAAGCTTGTAGGCTTTGCTAAAAAGACCTATGCTTGACAAAAACTAAGGACTCATTCTTGACGAACTTAGGGAGATTTTATGAGTAAGCTTGCTTTTAATTATGATGATATGATATTTCGTTAATGATATGATAAATTGTCATTTATGTTATTTCATTTATTTGAGCCGAAGGAGACATTACCTTTATTAAAGAGAGATGATATATAGGTAGGAATGAGACATCACGAGAGATGATATTTCTGGAAAAAGGAATGTAACCGCCTCCTTCCCAAAAAAGGAATACCAACTAAGTTATGGTTGGATAAGGGTGATGTAATAATGTTGAACTAAAAGCATATTCCACTGATTACATGTCATGTCACTGAAACTAAAYGTGATCCGCTCAYCAAATCAGATTCACACGTTCAACAAAATYTATTAGCATGTGCTATAACTCACAAGTTCTTGCGCGTATTTAAATATCTGTTTCTGTGGAAAATAGCTGGCAGCTTTGCGTCGAGGTGTACTCCAGATCAGATTTCACGAACTCAACACGGTTTTTGCCTCTATATGTATCTGCAGTACAACAAATAATACCATTGTCCGCAGTTTCCGTTACTAGCACCTCTATTCGTCCCGAGTTCAAATCCTCTAACCATCACACTCCGTCAATTCGTTTTCAATACTTCAAACTTCACCAGCACGTCTTCACTTTGATTCCCGAACACCCTGACATGACTAGACCCTCGCAAAATCAGAGYGGCCGCAGCAAACCCGAAAACCGCTCATTGAAGTCGCGGCAGTTCAAGGGAATTCGAATGAGAAAATGGGGAAAATGGGTGTCAGAAATTCGAATGCCCAAATCCACGGGCAGACTTTGGCTAGGCTCCTACGACACCCCGGAAAAGGCTGCCCGCGCCTACGACTTTGCTGTCTATTGCCTGAGAGGGTCGAAGGCTAAGCTCAATTTTCCTCACACCCCACCTAAAATCCCCGGCATCTCCTCTCTATCCCCGCCGCAAATTCAAGCCTTCGCYGCCAAGTTCGCCTCAGAGAAGTTCCGGCAGCCTTCGAAAGACGACACAGCGTTCTCATCCTGCGGTTCCAGTTCGGAAGCGGAATGCGGCAATGACGAACAAGAGAAGGGTTCAACATTTTGGGATTCGGTACTACTTTCGAAAGACAACACAGCGTTCTCATCCTCCTGTTCCAGTTCCAATTTGGAAGCGGAATGCGGCGATAACGAACAAGAGAACTGGGCGGAGAAGGGTTCGGCATTTTGGGATTCGATACTGCTTGAAAGTCTGGAAAGTGGCAAGTCTCCGAATTTAACTGATTTTCCTCCTTTGGATGAATCCCTGGAGTACTTTGGGGTTCACTTGTAGCTCACGGAATCCCTGGGGTAATTTTTAAATTCTTAAAGGCTGGGGTACTTTGGGGTTCACTACCACCGGTAGCTCACGGAAGGCGGGGGCGGAAATGAGGGCCATATCTTCATTTTGATTTTTTTTATTTGTACATAATCAAAATAAAACAAAATTATGGAGTTTTTTTTTAATGAATGACCCATTCATAATATGCACTGTTTCTATAATTTTTTCCACGTATTTTTATCTAGATGAAAATTTAAATTAAAATCGTTAAAATGCCTTATGAATTACTCTCTCCCACAATTGTAAAGGGAACATTGAAAACTAAACAAAACATTGAAAACTAAATCTTTATCGTAAAGGTAACAATATGTGGGTGGGGGGCATTAATAGAAAATCTTTATTAAAGATTTTCTATTAATGCCCCCCCACCCACATATAATAAAGATTTTCTATTAATGCCCCCCCCACCCACATATAAGATTTTCTATTAATGCCCCCCCCACCCACATATGTGGGTGGGGGAGAACAATTTGTCTATAAAAGGGTCTAATTGTCAACATAATTTAAAAGGGTCTAATTGTCAACCTAATTTGGTAGTTAGAGTGATTTGTCTTCAAATCTATAAAGTTTAATGTGTAATAATAGTAGTAGGTTAAAGATTTTAGGAAATGAAGATTTTTTCTGGAAATATTTGCTCGGTGAATCCATTTCTGCATTAAATGGATTCTGAACAACAAAAAAAAGTGATTTATGTAAATTTATATCAACGGATTCCAACCAAAAAAACCATTTCATAGAACAACTAGCTAACACCCTAATAATATACTCATAAAACAATCTGGATTCCCTTTAAGGCCTCCTAAGCCTCATTTATATCCATGGAGGTTCATAACTCAAAAAATAAATTTACTTTAAAACAAATTTATCATCACTATGTTGCACCCAACCCTTTGGGTACTAGTATTTTATAGACATAGACAAATTTTGTACATTCTTGTCTCTTCTTGAAGTCAAGCCTGGAAAAGTTTAGGGTAAACAAAAGTGCATAAACCATAGGAGACCGTGTGAAAATAATGTGTTTCTAATATAATTTTATCATTTACGATACGAGGTTAACAAAATTTAGTGCCCTCTTGTATTATTCTATCCATTAGGGAAACCACATAATGGTAAAATATGTTGGTGTCCCTTACTCTAAAAGCTTTGCATTATAGCATTATGATATTCTTGTATGGTCATTTTGTAGGAATATGTTTTTCATGCTTTCTTCAAATCTTGTTCCAAGTCTTAATTATGAATTGATTTTCCTCGCAAGGTTTACATATGAGCAAAATAATTTATAAATCACTCAAGATTTGTATATGAGCAGAATAATGTATAAATCACTCTAAGGTTTGCATATGAGCAAAATTTATTTCAAGATTACATTTCACTTTTATTATATGTGTGTGGGGTTATACTTTTACGTTGTTTTTTATAGAGAAAGTGGACGAGAGAGGAATATGATGGCTCTATACTAGTGACATAGGGAGATTTCATCATGATGATTGCCTCAAGATTGTTGACAATGAAAAGGACACAATTAAGTTTAAACATGGAGAAGATGTTTCTTTGTTGAAGGTATTAGTTATTTTTACTAAAATATTTCAACTTTATAAGTTGTACATATTTTTTCAGTTGCCATCTCTTAAGACATTTGCCTTGTGTGGGTGGAAGAAATGTTAGCAACAAGTCGTTACTTGGACAATGCCATGTTACATGTAGATCCATTCCATTGCTATTGTGTGTCTCTTGTTCTTTCATCTTGTCAAACTCTTGTTGTTCCATCTTGTCAAATTCTTGAAAGTTGGACTCATAAAGAAGGAATTATTTACAAGGATTATGTATACTTGTGTCAAAAGAGTGAAGCAATTAAATAAGTTCAAAGATCTATTTTAAAGGTATGTATGGTATCCACTACTTTTTTTTTTTACATTTGTTGTAATCTAGTCTTAGTTTTGGCTATAGTACTCATAATATCTTGGAATTTATGTTTTCTACGACACATGGTGTTGTTTTTTTGACTATACCTAATACTTCCTTAATCCAAAAATACATATTACTTTATAACAATGAATGACACTCTTTGATACAATAAAGAAAGAGAAGAGTTGTTGCATTAGGGAAAGAAATAAAAAATTACAAGGAAAAATTTCATCACAAATGATGGATATGTGGCTCTTAGTGGCAGTTCATTGGGGAAAATAATAGAGGGTCGCCTAGGTATGTCAATCTACACTATCTCTGTGAAAATCTATAGATGACATAGGTATTGATAGAGACCTCATGAATTGTGGCTCTTAATGGCAGTTCCTTGGGGAAAATAATAGAGGATCACCTAGGTATGTCACTCTACATTATCTCTATGAAAATATGTAGATGACATAGGTATTGATAGAGACCTCATGAATTGTGGCTCTTAATGGCGGATCGTTGGGGAAAATAATAGAGGATCACCTAGGCATGTCACTATACACTATCTCTATGAAAATCTATAGATGACATAGGTATTGATAGAGACCTCAAAATACTCTTAGTTGGAATATTTATGTTTTCATCTTTTCACCTGTGGTCTTCACAATTTGTAACAGATTCATGTCTAGAACTTGTCTAGATAACAATTGATTTTCTTCAGCTCCATAGTTGATTTTGTTGTTGTCTCTATATATCTTAGGCTAGCATATTAGTTTTGTTTCCTCACATAAAGAAATCATTTTGTCTAATGTGCTTGAATTACCTCTATATTGTTGCTCCCGCTCATTTGCATGGGTGAACCTCAGTATCTCTAATAAACACTTCTTAGCTTCTTTGTTGATTATAGATTTGGATGGAAGAGGAAAAATGTTTGTATATTTGGCATTTTGAGGATTATGAATTCAAAATCTCAAATGACAAACTCCAGATTCAAGCTTTAGAAATATAAACCTCCAAGTACTTTTCCATGCCCTACACATACACTTATCCATTCTCTAAAACAAAGTAAGCAGATCCATGGTTATGTAATAAAAATGGATAGCCCCATGAAGCATTGGAATTCTTCAATTGAATTCAAGTCAAGGGCATAAAACACAACTTGATCACCATTTTTAGTGTTATCCCCGTGTGTGTTGATTTATTGTCTCTAAAACAAGGTAATTAGATCAATGGTTATGAAAAAATAATGCCCACCCCCATGAAGCCTTCACATTATTTAATGACATGCAACTCCAAGGAATAAAACCCAACTCAGTCATTATGTTTAGTGCTCTACCTATGTACGTCGATTTTCCTAATGCATTGAGGCACTTTTGTTGTGATTTAACCAATGTTGGTGAGAGGCTCAACCATATTATTTCCATACTTGTTTTCATGTAAAGATTTATTCTTTGTCAATGATTTAGATCAAGCTAAGGAAAACTGACCTTTGAGAATTTACAATTTTTATATAATTTCCTTCTTTGTTTCCACAATTTCTGCTCATATTTCTCAGTTACAACATCATTACTTGAATGCATTATTCTATAACGTTATTTTTTTTAAGAAAACATTGATAAATTATACGTCGATACATTAATACTTAGTTCTCTATTAATTCAGAAGGTAATTATAGGTGGTAAGCCTATTTCCAATCTAAATAAATGTGAAAACTATGATACAATATTTTTCCTCTTTGAATTTTTATGATCAACCATTGAATATGGCATGATTCCAAAAGCATTAAAACTTGGGGCAAAACTTCGATATATCCTCTCTATTCACAACTAGCAATATTTCGACTTCATTTTAGACTTAGTCAGGTATTTGGCTCCATATATTGAGTTGGTTAACCAAATTTCAATATAGTATATTCTTAATCATGATTTTGTTCATGCTTCACAATCATAATATATTCTATGTATCCCTTGTTTCTTTGATGCAAGTATCATTATTGATCTACAAGGATATGTCTATAATTGAATGTATCATTTTCGTGTTTAACTCCTACAATTGTCTTTAACTCCTACAATTGTCTAAACAAGTATCATTATTGATCTACATTATTGATCTACAAGGATATGTCTATAATTGAATGTATCATTTTCTTGTTTAACTCCTACAATTGTCTTTAACTCCTACAATTGTCTTTAGATTATTGCATTCTATAAGATTAAGCTTCATTATAGTCCAATATTTAACAATATTACATTTTATTGCACATCAATGGTATGTTGAATTTGCCTATAAGGGGTAGCCTCATTAGTTCCTTGAACAAATCCTCATATCTTTTCAATGGATTTTGTACTTTTTTATTATATTTGACAAACTTTATAAATAGTTATTCAACCTTTGTAGATCAAACTTCTTGCAACTTGTTTAATCAAAGTACAACTTATATCGACTTGGTCTCTATCAAAGATCTACATATGATGAATTGGGAATAGGTTTCCAAATACCACACTGACAACTTTAAACAATACCACATCAAACTCAAATGCACCATAGGGTTAATGGGTGTGATTGAGAATCAAAACTCACACTTTTTAGTGAAAACTAAATCCATATTTACGTAGAAATTACAATGAAAATGGATTATTTTGCAAGGTTGTCTTTAGGACAAGGTGCCCTAAAACTATAATTGAATAGTTTTCTTAGGATTTTTTATTGGGCATTTCGTGCCCACCAACAACTAATGTTGTAAATGATCACTACTTCCAAATGTAACCAATATATCTTTTCTATTTCAATTATTATCTCCCACAACTTTTCCCTTTGGTTCTAGTGGTTATTTAGTCAAGTGGGTATTCGTTGCCAATATCAATTTATTGGGTGATGATTGATGTTGGTATCTTAGCTAACTCTTGACCTTCATTAGATTCATAATTTCTATAATCATCCTATAATATTCCGTGTAATACCTTTATTTGTTTTGGTAAAAAAACTAAACGTTGATTAAGCAACACATATTCAATCTATCACACTCTTATTAGTTTATTCGATGTTAAGTCGACGTCTACTACATGGATATACATTGAAGGTTTAACATAGTCATCAATGTAACGTCAGTGTCATGTTGGTTAAGCGACGATAAATATTTATAGATTGTTTTAAAATTATGGATATCAAAGCATGTTTGGACATATCTAACATCAAATATATGTCGATTAGTGTTGATTAAACAAATAATGAACATCAAAGAAGAAAAATTGAATGTGGATATGGTTGGGATTTCAACATTTATTCCATAGGATACATGTTGCATAATCAACATCACCTACTTAACATTAATTTTATATTATATCATTTTCAATGTGTGTTCGATGTTTTTAATATCAAATACACGTCGAAGAATGACCTAAATGCAGTAGTGTTTGTTTTTATGAACATGTAGGATTTAGTATTTTATTCACGTTAAGGTGATATAATTTCATTTGCATTTGCATGAGCCTCAAATCTTGTAGAACTAGCAAGTTGTGTTAATCAACAAGAAAACTCAAAGGAATCTTCCATAGTTTCAAAAGAAAATGAATAACAACTAATGCAACGTAATTTGGCATTCCCCGAGTTATGAATATGCATGTGTTATGCACATAACATCACTATGGGTTTCCCTTAAAGTAAGAATAAAACATTTCCGAAAACATTCCCTAATGTTTCTAAATTTCTAATAAAATACCATCAATTTTGCATTTGGAATAGTAAGAGCGATCACAAATTTAGTTATGTAGAATTACCCAAGAGGGGAAGATAAATTATCCTCACTAAATCTGCCAAGTGAAGATGCAGTAATCCATATGTCATTGATGTTCTTTCTTGTAATGAAATATGTGTGCAGGCTCAAAGACTAGGGGTTGGTTTCCCAAGTGAGTAGAAAGGGATAGTCAAGCCAAGGACTCATCCTAGTTGGATTAGTTGTTAGGTAGTCTGATATTCTTGGTAGTTCATTTGGCAGTGAGTTTCTAGAAGTGGGGGTTGGGAACATTGGTGTCGGTAGCAATCAAGTCTTAGTGAATTCTCTCTACGGTGGTGGAAGCTCCAGGACACTATCTGAGGCGAATAGGACATTTGTTTCACTATACATAGATTGTTTGAGTTACATGGTGGATTCAACTAAAGAGGAAGACCTAGAATCAAGTGCATAGGGTCAAAGGACAAGATACAAGAAGGATTCTTAACCAACGCTTAACAATAATACGAATCCCCCCATAACTAGAGTTGAGCAGGTGGCAAGAAGAGCCAAGCAAACTTACACGTTAATGTTTACAACATCGATGAAAGAGAAGGTAGATGTTGCTAAGAGAGTAGTCATGGAAAAAAGGAAGAGAGTGGTGCAAGAGAAGATACAAAAATAGTTTGATGGTTGGTTCTCTAACCATGGCTTCTCAAGAAGCAGGGACACTAAGATATTCAAGGCAATTAAGCAATATTGGCTCACAAAGCACTCATTTACCAAGTGTTAAAGGAGAAAGGAACCCACTATAGGGACCTTATGAAGTGCTTCATGTTGTTTGAAACTAAATTTGATGTGGTTTGCAAGCCGCTCTTTGCTACTAATATTGAAGTGGTGGATAAACAAATTGTCAGCACTAGGGGTGCAGGGACTTTGGAAGGAACCTCTTTGAATCCGTTATTATTGATGAAGAGGTTGATTCTAATGTGGATCAAGACACAAGCCAAGAAAACCAAGTTCATCATGATGCCAAGGATCTCGATCCTCCATACCATGAATGATAAATCTCTTTGTCGTAGTTTATTAATGGTTTCCTATGTTGTTGCTAAGTTTAGTCATGTCTTAGTGGACTAGTTAGCCATTAGTTTTACTATACATAGGTTATATCTAGTGTCATCGAGGGAATGAGGGGAAATAGTCAAAGATTTTCCCATAAACTATCCTTAGAATATGCACATACATACACACACTTTGCAACATTAGATTCATTCATCTCTTTCTTATTGTTAAGGTTTGTGAAGTGCAATCAAATATTTTTACTTCCCTTTGCCTTATGCTCAAATATTTTCATTAACCTTTAATTTATTTATAACATAATATAACCAAAAAAACATCTAAAAATTGTTTTGTAAAATTTTTGTGTAGAAAAAATTATTAAAACATAATCAATTTTTAACATACAAAAATATACTTCTTCAATCAAAACTCATAATAATAATAATAATAATAATAATAAATAATATAATTTTAATATCTTAAAAACTTTTTTCAATTAAAAAGATAAAACTCATAATAATAATAATAATTAAATTAATAAAATTTTATTATCTTAAAAACCATTAAAAAAAAATTGAAAAAAGTACAAAGCTTTATTAATGAATGGATAAGAAAAAACAAATTACAAAACATTAATCTAATAATTTTCTCTTATTATAATTAGAACTTATCTGTACAAATTCATGTTCATCCAAACTTTTCATATATAAGTTTAATTTTTCTTTTAATATTTTTTTATTAATGAATTAATAAAGTTAAGTGAGTTTGAATGTTTTTAAAAACAATTGAAAAAAGTACAAAGCTTATTAATGAATGGATAAGAAAAAACAAATTACACAACATTAATCTAATAATTTTCTATTATTATAATTAGAACTTATCTCTACAAATTCATGTTCATCCAAACTTTTCATGTAAGTTAACATTAATCTAATAATTTTCTATTATTATAATTAGAACTTATCTCTACAAATTCATGTTCATCCAAACTTTTCATGTAAGTTTAATTTTTCCTTTAATGTTTTCTTATTAATGAATTAATAAAGTTAAGTGAGTTTGAATGCATTATTTTAAAGTAAAAATATTTATAAGATTTTTTTTATTTTTATTTTATTTATTTCTTATTAATGAATTAATAAAGTTCAGTGACTTTTGAATGCATTATTTCTTATAAAAATATTTATAAGATTTTTTATTTTTATTTTATTTAAATTCTAAATAGTAGAATTTATTATAATTTTTTTTTATAGATTTAAAGATTTGTTTAATATTTTTATATTATAATAAAAAAAATTAAATATATATAAATTTTAAAAATTAATTTTATTTTAAAGTATTTGGAAGAAGTGAAAGTTATAAATTTTATGATTTGTTTAATTTTTTTATATTATAGTAAAAAAGATTAAATATATATAAATTTAAAAAAATAATTTTATCCTAAAGTATTTGGAAGGAGTGAAACTTTCTCTCCTTACAAACCATCAACTAATTATTTCAAGTGATATAATTTTCTTTAAATAAAAATGATAAGTCATCTTAAATTTTTCCATAAAAACTAATAATAACTATACTCATTACTAATTAACAACTAAACTATTATAATATTTTTTTACCACTCTATTAAAACACTTTTAAAATCAAATTAACACATATAAAAATATAATCACATAAAATAAAATCAAAATGATACACATAAATTCTAGTTAAATTTGATGAGCCATATAAATAGTTCCCTATACTAGTTAAACTATGCATATGTCCACTTAGATGAGAATGCCTATCGTTTTGTTTTCAAAAGGACTAGTCATAGTTTAACTATGACTATTTAAACTATTGAATATGTCCATGTAGATGACGATGACTATAATTTTTTTTATTTGAAAGCCAGGTTTGTTGAGACATATACACAAGTTTTGTTTACCCTATAACATCACACATCAGAGTGTGATAGCGAGGGCGCGGTTGGACTTTGGTTATTATAAATCATTAAATTGATTTGTCAAGCAGTAAGATGACCGTGATCTGTATATATAGACTTAAAAACAATTATATTTTCTCTTTGAAAAAATATAGTTAATATACATTGATAAATTATTATCGCCATTATGTATTAAAACATAAGCTAAACTATTTACTAAGTTGACACACGTGTTAATTTTAATAAATAAAACTTTAATAATGTAAATAAATTAATAAATAAATAAAAGTTTTATTTCAAATTTTATATTAAAAAAAAAAAATTAATTTTAATAAATACTATTTTAATAAAAAGTAAAGAAATTAATAAATAAATAATATTTTAATAAAAAATAATAAACTATTAAAAAAATTAGTTTTGTGATTGAAATTTATATAAAGAAAAAGGAGTAAATTAAAAAAATAAAGTGTGAATTTGTTTTTCCTTGTAATTTATTTTTTATTTTGAAATTTAGATTAAAAATCATTTTAATAGGAACAAAATTTACATCCATACAAATTATAAATTTTTATAAAAATCCTATCTAATTTGAAAAAGAATTTATGCTTAAGATAAATTAAGTTTGTCTTCTTGTTAATTTATTTTTCATAATTGTGCTTTATAAAAAATAAAATTATTTATTTTAGTGACAAAATTTAGTATATTTCATTTGGTAAGGGGTGATGAGTATAGTCATCATTAATATGAATAGTGGTTGACTATCAATTAGGTTTATGGAATGGTTGAAAGAATAATTGTTATCATCCTCATCCAAATTAAATTTTAGTAAGTAACATGTTAATGATTTTGAACCTTGTTCTTCACAGGTAATATGTCCTAAAATACTTGAAGTTTGAGATTTTTTCCTAATTTCTAATATATATATATATATATATATATATATATATATATATAATGTGTTGAAAAATTGGACATTCAATTTATACAAGTTTTTGTCCATTCTCAATAGAGATCTCATAAATATTGGAATGGGCATCATATTTTCATTTTATCACTTTTAAACATATCTCTAGGAAACTTATGATAAGGCAAACTCTTTATGAAAGGATGGTGTTAACTTTGAAGCCGATGATCATTGTACTTAGACGTGATATTAGTTTTTTTTTTAAAGTGGATTTTTATTCTCAATAAAGTTAATATCCTTTATGATTGTAGCTAAGGTTATTTATAATGGGGTTATGAACATTTTAATATATTTAACCTTAACCCCATACATAAAATTAAATATTACTCATTATAAATTTTTATTCAATAAATTTTTTTTTGTTTTAGATTAAAATAACTATAATTTTTTTTAAAAATAATATAAAATTTAATTTTTTTTAAAAAGAATTATATAAAATTTGAAAAAAAAAATTAAAATGACTTAATATTAAATTTAAAAAACAATTTTAAAAAATATAAAATTTCTTAAAAAAAAATTAAAAGAATTATATAAAATTTGATCTTTTTTTTAAATGACTTAATATTAAATTTGAAAAACAATTTTAAAAAATATAGAATTTCTTAAAACAACAATATAAGACCTGAAAAAGAATTTAAAAATAAAAATAAAAAATTGTTTACTCATTAAATTACTTCATTGAAAAATTAGGTTGTAAATCGCAATGACGTGTACATAGTGAAGCGCGAGGAAGACTAGAGGAAAAAGTGATGCCACCGAAGTTATGGTTGGAATAGGGCGAGGTTGCTAGAGTCGTGGTATCATGCTTTAGGACAAAGTGGCCAAAATAACCATGTTTAGGCGAAAATTGTGGTATCAGACTTTATGACAAAGAGGCCAAAAGTATCATGTTTAGACCATCCATATCTACATAAGGAAAGTACATCCATTTGCTTATCGTCATCCGTTAGAACGTTTAGACTACGACCGTTCAACCAAATGTGATCTTACAACACACGACCCTCCCTTGCTAATAAACGGTTGTACGACATAATTAGAGAAAGATAATGCTCATACAAATAAATAAAAAAATGTACAACCTATGGGGCATTAATACACCTATCAATGAAGAATTTTTAAGCCCAACAAGACCGTACGATGCATGGGGAACTAGAGAACACAAGCCCAACAATAAAAATCATGGTCAAGAGGAGAATGCGACTTGTGGACTAGAAAAAACCAGCCAACAAAGAGATGGCAGCCCAGAGGAAATGAAAACATCAACCAACAAGACAAATTAAGCTCAGGGATGAGAAGGCAACCCTGGAAGAGGGAGAAGTCCTCTAATAGCTCTTGGAAAACCCATTTAGCAACTCCCAAATAACAATAGCTCCAGAATGGGAACCATTGATTTCCCATCTCTGAAATCACCCAACGATGGATGATAGAGAGTTTTTGAGACATTTATTTTTCATTCAACCATTTCACTAAGAAGAAGGACCTCCACACTACAAAGATAATTGAATTCACAGCTCATTAACTACACAACAACTATTTTTTTTTATCACTGGCGGAATCGACAACTGCGTTGATCTCGTACTCACGTGACACGGGGTCGATTCCGATTGCTACCACTATAACCTCCAGGTGCCTACATATGCCCCTTCCGTAGGCATGGCTAAATCGGGGGGAATTGAACTCGGAACCTCATAGAACTTCATTTTCACGATACCTACCAATTGAGCTACCCCCGAGGGGCTAACTACACAACAACTATTAACAATCTATAGAGTAGCCATTAAAATGCAAAACAACTCCATTTCATCACAAAGAGAAAGAAGACCACTAATAAGGAATAAATTCATACATAACAATTCAAAATTTACCTTGGAAAACTAGCTTCGAATGGGGCTTAGTTTCTTCATTTCGGTAATCTCTTGTACAATGTTTTCATGGCTCTCTATGCCTCTTCATTTCTTCGGCAAAAGATCCATTGAGAGTGAAATTCATAAAAGAAATATCAAGAGTTAGGGGTAAGAGAAAGACCAACAACCATCACCCTTCACTTCCCAATTCTTAGCCTTCTCTCCTATTCATTTTTTCTCATTTCATTTAATTCTCTATTTTTCTCTTTTTTTTCTTTTTTCTTTTTTTGTCTCATTTATCTTTACATTTATATGGTCTTTTATAGAGTTTAGGTAACCGAATTGTCTCTTACAGGTGTTAAGTCTTACAACCATTTGTTAGTTTGGATCCATTTGAGATCGGAGGAGGTACCATTAGAGGTGTACAAGGGTATCCAACTAGGTGACACTACTTGTATTCCTTGCATGTATGCTTCACTATTTACATTTTTACCCGCTAAATGACATATCTTTGTATTTAAAGATGAAAAAACATGTCTCTAACCTATAAAAAAATTTATAATATCTGGGCATGTGTTGGTATATGAAAGAGCTTTGATAACACTTGTAATGTGCTTAACTACTAGAAACAATGATTATTGAGCAATTATTCAAGAAATATAAATTGCAAAAAAGTGAATAAGAGAGACAATGATATAGAACATATAGAATATAACCGTTGTATTGATAATCCAAAAAAGGGAGAGTAATGTTCAGTGTTCTTTTCGAGGAGGCAACCTTATTTGATTAGAGCTTCAATACAATAACAACACACAACAATACATTACATAGCCTCATATTTTTATAAATATGTTTTCTCTAGCAAAACTCTAACTATTTGTGGTCTCATCATTAATGAGCATTGACTTCTTAGTGAGTCTTATTTAATAAAGATGACGTTTTTACATTTAACTACCCACTAACTACCTAATAGACCTTATTTAAAGACGATGTAGTTGTCAGTTAATTACTAACTCCTAAATACCTTTGGAGGGTTAGATATGATTATAACAACTTCTAACTATTTTTACTCTCACTTACCTTGTCCATAAATCTCTTTTTTATTTCACACAAAATCTAATATTGTCCTTAGTTTCAACTTTGATTCATTGATTTTGTTAATGCATGGCTAGCACAACCAACATTTCTAGATTGCTCTTATACTATAGCTACTCAAAACAATTGGAAGAATTCAGTGACCACCTCGGAGAATCCCTTTTCAAACTGGGCCTCAACCTTAGCTGCTCATAACATTATGTAGACAAATCAAAAGGAAATCTCCTCAAGTGGAATTTAACCCTTTATTCAGCATTTAGAAAAGGCATGCTACCTTGAACAAGTTTCAAAGTCCTCTTAACCTCAAAGATCCTTTCTCAAATACTAAATCGGTCTCGAGTAGTCAATCTACGATCACTACAAAACCTATAGTTTCTCTCGATCAAGAAACTACAAGGATATCTTCATCGAACTTGTACACTTTTAAAGGTCAAATATTGTAAATTTAGGGTGTTGAATTTTTATTTTAAATAATTAATTTCATAATTTTATTTTAAAAAATATATAACAAATTCTAACCCGTAGTACTTAATATTAATTTAAATAAATTTTAGAATTCAAATCATTCTAATTAAATCATATGTTATTTTAAATTTTATGAAAATAACTGTTCCAAAACAGGTCAACGTATTTTTCCATTATAATATTACCATTCTCTCTTTTCAAAGTCACATAATTCCTTGAGGGTTTTAATAAACTACAAGAAAAAACGATTTAACTTTATTATCTATACCACGGCAGGTTTTATGGATTGAGTCGCTCGCTGACCACTATTGACCATAAAAAAAAATTGTAATCTCTAATACATAAGAAACATACTTAATAATATTTATGGATTATACGAAATAATATTTAAGAACAACCTGAGTGGGCCTAATGGTTAAGAACATGTGTTTCTTAGTAGACTTTACTAGTCAAATCGCTGGAAAAATAAATTATTATTATTATTAATCTAAGAAGTTTAAATATCATATGATTTAGATTTTTTTAACTATCATTATATTATAATTTTTAGTCAAATTATATTTTTTCATTATTAATTTTTTTTTATTATTAAAATTGTAATTTTAATTTTTCCATTATTAAAATTATAATTTTAAATGTATATATAAATTTTATCTTCTCAAAACCTCTATTATACTTGAATTATGAAATTTCAACAATCATTATTTACAATTTCAATAATTGTTTTAAACAAAAATATCAAAAAAATATAACAAAATAATCCAAATTATAAAATGTTTAAATTACACTTATACTTAATAATAATACAATGCCTTAAATTATAAATTATATTTATATGTTTTATTATATAGTTTAATAAATAAATGTGGGTATGTAATAGCTATGACAATGTTCACAACCCACAATCATTATATAATTAAATTCTTAAAGCACACTGAAATTTTTCATCAATTTTACGGTGGTACTACTTTTCTCTATATATATCATGGCAACGGCACTAGATTCTTTTGTAATTCTAAAGTGGCATTACTTTTTGAGCATTTTTTTTTTCCATTACTTATTTATTATTATTTTTAAAAGTTAGAATAGTTAATTTTGTATAAAAATAGGTAACGGCACTACATTATTTTGTAATTATAAAGTGGCATTACTTTTGAGTATATTTTTTCAATTATTTATTTAATATTAGTTTTTAAAAATTATAATAGTAAATTTTGTATTAAAATATTGTTGTAATTTTTTTAATATAATGTGATAATAAAATAATAATAATAATAATAAATAGGAAAGTTAGAATAGTTAATTTTGTATAAAAATAGGTAAAGTGTTATAGCAAGATTTGTCTCATCATTGTTATCTTGCACAGAGGGTTTTTTTTTTCCATTTCTCTCTGCAGGCTTATTATCTCTTTTTGATGAATCTAGAGCTAAAAATTAACATTTTTCCACATATATGTGCCCTATCATCTATGCAGCAAATGTATACGCAGACTGCTCCACTACAGCCCGCGTACATCGGGATTTGTGCCAGAAAATACAAAATGGAGTCGGGTTTCCATGTCATGACAAGAAATCTCTGGTCCTTGGCCTTCCATATACTGGAAACGTTCTGACTCGGCCCTTCAGTTGCATTTTGAAGGCTATAAGAGCACAGTTTTGAGCTATGGAAAAGGAGGAGAAAGCATTCAACTTTGAGAGCAAAGCTACTCTGGAGAAATTACTTCATATTGAGTATGCATCCCTTTGTCCCTCAAGTCTGAACACAGTGTTCAGCCCCAAGCTCTTTCCTTATTGTTGAGAGAACCTCATTATCTCTCTCATTCGAGCTTGCCTTTGGTGGAGGAGTGAAGTGGTGGAGGCCCACTTGGAAGGAACTTGGTTTCTTGGTTTCGAACCGTGCCAACACGGAAGTCTGTAATGTTGTCACTTCTGCTGATCAATTATTAATAGAAATACTCCTTTCCCGTCCTATTGGTATCGTGCAAATATTTGATTATTATCCATGGGCATGTTTGTAATGTTTATCAATGGATTATGTTATCTGATGTGCTAATCCCTTTTATATTATCACTATATACTTGCTCTACTCGTTTGTTAAGAACTTATTGCAGGTATAAAGCTTTGGGTCAAAGTGCTCAAAGATGGAACACCATCAAACGTTGGATCGAGGTAGGCCTCTTTCTTATCTTGCACACTAGTTTATATAGCATATGTCGGAATTGAGTTGATTTATGCAGTCATACCTGTCTGTTGTGGTTTACCCTTGGCCATTGAGAGTTTTTCCCTCGTAACATAAAGGCACCAGATTATTTTGTAATTATAAAGTGGCATTACTTTTGAGTATATTTTTTCTATTATTTATTTATTATTAGTTTTTAAAAATTATAATAGTAAATTTTGTATTAAAATAGTGTTGTAATTTCTTTATATAATGTGATAATAATAATAATAATAAAATTTGTTAATTGAGTGTAGTTTGGATGATTGCCAGGAATGATTGTTATCCTTCCCACAGGGTTTAATTTTCATAATAACATGAATAAAGCTCATAATGAGTATGTTGTAATGGCTTCGAGCCTATATGTATTGGAAATTTGCTTTTGATTCTTAATTGAATAGCTTTAAAAAAGTATTTAGAAAATGATTAATTTTGAAAAACATGAGAAAATATGAGACTATTTAAAGATATGCTTGTTAGAAGCTTCCTCTTATTCCAATGGAAAAGATTGGGTCCTCATCCATTCCATCCATATCCTGGTGACACAGAGAAATGGATTCAACATTTCAATCCTTTATTTGCTTCTTCTGCTATAACAAAGTTACCATTATTACTACCTTCCCATTATTATGGTTTTCTTCTTGAGTGTGAATTTTCCATGTAGTTATAAGTATATATGTCCTATTATCTGCAAAAAGGGTCTCTTAGTGTTGACAATACAACGAGTATCAACAATTTCACAAAGGGGGCATCGACAAGGGTGATGGTGGCTTGCCATAATATCTATTATCCAATGAAAAACCCCCAAAATCCTCCAATTACAAACCTTTATGAAAAAATCCTCTATTGGCACCAAGCCCCACCCTTTATGTAACATACCCTGCCCCCCAGTTGTGTCACATCACTGCTAAGACGACTTAATAAAAAAATTTGATATCAAATCTAAATGTGAAAATAAAACACAACATGATATTCAAGCTCTTGCAACTATCTATGCTACCTAAAGACGTAAATGCAACTATTTTAATTGTGTACAATAGCAACTAAATAACATTCAACCACACAAATAGATATTTGAGAGTATAATTCTGCTTACAACAAGTAGTATTTAACCAAGATAACTTAGAGTAAATTGCACAACAATTATGTCAATGTTCAACATAAATGAACACAAAAAATAATAACACTCATCTTAAGAAAGTATGCAACTCACTGCAAAGGACGGGCGTTCCTCCCAATCGTAGACCTATTGTTCCAACTCTCAATAGGAAGTCACCTCTGAGTTGGGGCTATGAATCCACAAGAGACAAGGGTTCCTAAGGTTGGACAATGTCCCCCTCTCAACAATCAAACTCACATCTAATTCCACTACACCAACTCTCTTCCCCTCAACCTGCACAACCCAAGGGATGGAATCCCCCTTCACTGCTCATAGTCCCTCAAACCTTTCCACTCCCCTCCAGGGCTTCTAAAACATGTTGGACATGAATTCTACTTGTTGGGACCTCAGGAATTCCACAGTTGCAACACGAATTCACCGAGCAACAAAAATGTGTGTTTCCTTGACAAATTTCGAACAACATGTCACTCACAAGCCCACGACCTCCTTCTCCATGAAATTATAGCTCCAAATAGCGGCCAAACATGCCCACAATAGTTGCCTTCAAGCTTCAACACTCAAAACTCCTTTTTCAACCAGAAAACTCCATGTAAAAACAACTCTCCAAAAACATGAATTTGTAATTCTCATCTCTTACCCATATGAATTTCCCCTCTTTCTCTTGCTTGCTTGAATTGCACTCTTCCCCAAGATGATTGTGTAAGAACCTTTAATAGTACTGAGAGGGGGGGTGAATCGGTAATGGACAATTTTTATTCCTTTTAACTTCAAGCACATCTTGTAAACGTTAATTATCAACAATGTCATTCAACATCACACAAAGTCATACACGGTATACAAGAAGTTTTTTATGGGAAAAAAAACCACATAATACTTTTCTTATATCAACAAAGATTGCATTCATTTGATTTGTGAGCACCAACTTAAAGGAGTCTACAATACCTTGGCTTTACCAACACCAACTGGAAGGAAGCACCAACTCCCTAGCTTTACCAGCACCAAATGGAAGGAAGCACCAACTCCCTAGAACATAGGCTCCAACCTGTAGAGAGGACACAAATCCTCAATGAGCTCTCACTCACCCTAGCACCACCCTACCACCTTGTGCTAGTAGACTTTCACAAACAAACCAACTTACTCTGATTTCCCTTTGTTGCTCTACAATAGATCTTATCACTCAATCTATGTTACTGCAACAATAGTTAAACATTCAACAGTTCTCAATCCCATATAACATTCAAGTATGTCCATGAAGCTACTCTATCATTACACAAGTCTTCCACATTGTTGTTCATGTAGGAGGTATTTACTCCTCAACCTTATTATGCTCTATCTCTGTTTATATTTCCATCCAGCCTTATGACATCCTCTATCCTTGCTCTCTTCTTCAACCTTGGCCTTCACACTCTTGATTCTTCTTTGTCAAGCTGGAGTTACTTCAAAGCATTCTTGTGAGTTGCCACTTTCATTGCTACCTGAAATAAACGCATCACGCGAATAGAACCTTCAAATCTCCCTTCCACACAACCTTGCATTTTCACTGCTCAAAAACCCCACGAATCTCCTAAACCATGCATTTTCCTTGGAAACAATATAAGATTCACTTAATTGACCCAATTCTACACAAAACCCAAATCGCGTAATTGTCGTATCCATTTCTATATGTTCATAAAAGGAGCCAGAAGTTCACTGCTCATTTTCTCCACAACCATCGCGCACTTGCAATCAAGAAAATATACAAATGTCCAAACCTGCCTTTCCAATTTGCTCACCCTGCAATCCTAGAAGAAAAACAACTCAAAAATTCCTTGCATAATCACAACAAGTCATGTCTTCTTCGCTACCATAGTAGATCCTACTATTTTGAAATGCAAGACAAACAATCCAAAAACCCACTCATGCAACCATCACAACTCAATGTATCATCTATTTATACAATGATGATCATAATTAAGTGGAACCAAAATGGTTTTTCAAAGCATTTGATATGTCAGTTCAACCATTCAACTAAATCTCTCATGGACCCAACACGATTTAACATGTAGGGTCACCTCAATCTTCCACGACTTTGTTGGATTCTCTTCGTACTTAAGGAAGGATTGAGTTTGTTAGTATATGGATCAAATAACTTGAATGTGGGCCAAGACCTCTCAATGGACGTTGTAACTTCTCCCAAACCAAGGGGTTGACCAACACCTTGAACAAAGGCTAACACTCCAACACTTTGGGTATGATATAATGGATACCATTACGTCTTGACTGCTTCATCACTACATTAGTGCCATGGAAACCATCCATGTGGCCCTGAGACCTTTTCTATATGACCAGGGAAAACCATATTTTCTAAGATTGCTTGTTTACAAGTTTTGCAGAAACTTCTAATTACAAGTTTTGCAGAAACTTCTAATTACAAGTTTTGCAGACCAAGGTTTGATGCCACATCAACACCTTCCATATTGACTATATGAAAATTCTATAGGCCTCAACACATCACAACTCAGCTCAACAACCACTAACACGACATCAATGAACCTCACCATGACAAACATTGCAACTTGAGGTAACCATGACAATCATGACATCAAAGATATTAACATTGTTCATGCCATCATCCAACTTCTATTTGACATCATAGAATTCTATCACGATGCCCATTACTCTTAGGCACTTCTAGATATTCAAGTTACTTCRGGACTTYGTTACAGGTCTTCAACACTCTACAGAGCTTCATAGGAACCTTCACATTTCTAGACTTCACAAGGCATGCATTTACTAAGTTGACTTGTTGAATTTACCTTACTAACGTTGAAATCAATGCAACACCAAGTTTCCAACAATCTCCCCCTTGGCATTGATGGAAGCTTAGTAAAGCAACCTTGCTCACTTGCTCCCCATGTGACTATGTTGGCTCCCCCTGTTAATATTCTTATCTCCCGAGTCACTTGTTTTACTGGACAATCTCTCCCCCTTTGGCAACAATGACAAGGTATCCTTTAATGTGTGTCTATTTGATGCAGGAGCATCTCTCACAGCAAACGAGCCAGCGCGGAAAACAAAGGACAGCTGGACAAACCCAGCCAAATTTTTGAATATTCCCTTTAAGTTGATGCGCCAAATATAAATGAGATCATTTAATGAAGGCACCTTGATATAATGTAATCATACCTTGAGCGCCCCGCTCTCGTCTGAAGTAGATAGAGGCATTTATGTTGAGATGAAATAGGTAGATAGAATTTAATTCTAGATTAGACTGTTTGAGAGCGCAAGAGGGAAACGAGATATAGACACCCTCATTTTGGATTGTAACATAGTTAGAAGCATTGGAGCATTGAGAAGAGAAGCAGAGAGTTGTGGAAGAACACCCATGTATAGAGCTTGAATTAATAGAAGAGTTTAGTTCAAATCCATGGTTTTGTGTTTGTTATCTGTGTATGTATGCTGAATGCTATGCTCATGAGTATTTACTTCATGTTATTCATTTGCTTTACATGCTATGTATGAACGATTTCTTGCTGAGTGTTTGAAATCTGAGAAAGGAAGTAGAAGAAATGAGTTTCAATTGTTTATCTATCTGAGCAAGGATTCTTGCAAGGAGTGCAGTTGAAGTCGTCTGGAAGGAGTGCATTGACAGAAGGCTCAGATAGTTTAACTCTTGTTCTCGTTCACCCAGAAGTGAAATTGGGTTATAGGAGTCGTGCAAGGAGTGCACAGGCTAAGGAAAGTCTCAGTACCGTGGATATAAAGTCGGGGAAATCCATCGTGAAAATCCCGACGAGTTCAGAGCCGTCCATCTGTTGGGACAGGTGGCAGGGATCGAGAGTCCATCGGCATTTCGGAGCTTCAGAAGACAAGAGTCCGAGACCTATTGAACTCCGAAATGGAGAAAGGATCATAGCCGTAGGATCTCAGGGAGGACACGTGTTGTGTGGTCGTCTAGATCGGGGATGTGGTCATCGGAGTTCAGGTAAGTGAGTGTTCATGGTTTTGTAAAGTGGTGAAACCCGAGGGTTGACCTGAACCGTCCATCACTTGGGACACGTGTCAAAAATCCGAAGAGATTCGGGGAATCGGCATTCGCGAAATCGGGGGAATCTAAGGCCAAATCATTTCGACAATTGAAGTCGCGAAATCCCGAGGGAGATCTGGAGCCGTTGATCTCAGTGACTGTTCACCGTCATTGATTTTGGTTACGGTGGAAGGGCGTCCTAGTGACGTCATATCGGGAATCCGCGAGTCAAAAGATCCGGGATTCCGTGGGCGAGAGATTTACTACATTTCAACACTCAAAACCCCGAAATCCCGATAAGGTATATGGCCGCGGTCATATAAGGGAAGGTCGCATGGACTAAAGGCTTAACCCAAGAGGCTAAGGCAGCAGGGGAGCGTATCAGGTATCGGGGATCGGTAAAACGAGTTGTTTGGACATCGCAAGTGCCGAAATCCCGATAGGAGGAACCCTGATAACAAAGTAAAAGGCCAGCATTGGTTTACCACAGGACTCGTGAAATCGCGAAGTCCGTTTTCCCGATAGAAGAAAGGGAGATCCCGTGAGAGAGTTGTTGTGGGTGAAAAAATCCCGATAGGGAAATAGAAGAACCTTTCAATTCTTTGGGCCGAGGAAGGAGGAAATATCCTGTGAGCGAACATGCCTTGAGGGTGCGCCTGCGTCAAGTGGTATCAGAGCTTAGGAAAGCTTCTTTGTTTTCTGTAGCAGGGAGAAAGAAAATTCACCATGCCGCCAAGAAGAGATAGACAATCACTCGATCCAGAGGAGGAAAGGGAAAACCCCAGAGGAAGGGGTAGAGAAGTGCAGAATCCAAAAGTAGAAAGAGATTTGCATAACTTACGCGCTAGAGTTGTGGACATGGAGATAAGACAAAGGCGCACAACTGATGTAGGAGATATCAGTGAGTCCGAAAATGAAGATGATGTTGGACATGGAGAAGAAGAAATCCCAGCAGAAGACGCAACAAATGAGCGCTTACTTAAAGTTGTTGCAAGAATGGGTGCAAAGGTGAAAATGGGCATTCCAGTTTATGAGGGAAATATGGATGTAGAAGAGCTTCTAGATTGGATTAGAGCTCTGGACACCTATTTTGACTATGAAGATATCGAAGAGGACAAGAAAGTCAGGCATGTCGTCACGAGATTAAAAGGACATGCAACCTTGTGGTGGGATGAACTACAAGCGGATAGGCGTTGCCAAGGAAAACAAAAAATTAAGAGCTGGGACAGGATGATTGCAAAGATGAAGGCAAAATTTATTCCTAGGGACTATCAAATTTCTCTGTTCAGGAGGATGCAGAACCTGAGACAGAAGCTGATGACAGTAAAGGAATATACTGAGGAATTTTACAAGTTGAATATCAGGGTAGGTCATCGCGAAAACAATGACAAAAAAGTGGCTAGGTATATGAATGGCTTGAAATATGAGATTCAGGATGAAATGAGTATGGCAACCATCTGAATGGTGGAGGATGCTTATCAAATGGATTTGAAAGAGGAAGAGAAGCTGGGCCGAAAGTAGAGTCAGAGGGGCAGAGGCAGGAGTCATCCCAGGGGAAAATCAATTGCCCAGGAAAGAACCCAGAAGCCCAGGGAAGACTGGAAGAAACCTCAGACTCGTACTGAAAGAGGTGGAACCTCACAGCGAGGGAAGTGATATGATGAACAGAGAGGAAAACATAATGAGCAGAGAGGAGATTATGCTGATAACAACACTTTTCCTCGTACTAGAGGTAGAGGAAGAGGAAGAGGTGGAGTAATTACATGCTTCACATGTGGAAAGAATGGGCACAAGTCTTACGAGTATCCAGAGAAAAAGAAAGAATTTGGAGAGACTCACATCGTTGAAGCACAGAGGCGAGATGTTGAGGCAGAAGACGTTGAAGGTGGAAGATCATTGATGATGCGAAAAGTCCTTTTGACACCAGAGAAAGAAGTGGAAAGTTCAGTCCAAAGGACCAGACTTTTCAGAACAACTTGCAAGACCAAGGGTTGGGCATACAAGGTCATTGTGGACAGCGGTAGCACTGATAATCTCATTTCAACTGAGATGGTAGAAAAGCTGGAGTTGAAGACGACTGATCATCCAAGTCCATATAAAGTTTCGTGGCTACAAAAAGGACATCAGGTAAATGTCACCAAACAGTGCTTAGTTGACATTAAGATAGGAGGATATCATGATAAGATATTGTGTGATTTCATTCCTATGGATGTTTGTCATCTATTGCTGGGTAGACCGTGGAAATATGATAGAAATGTGATTCATGATGGGAGGATGAATACATATACCCTAGAGAAGGATGGGAGGACACACATGTTGCTTCCGATTAAAGATAAGGAGGTGAAACCAAAAGTAAGCAACACTGTACTTCTCATGAGTGGGAAGGAACTTCTTACGGAGGTTAAGAAGAAGGAGGATCCACAGTTCTTTGTGGTCAGGAAACTGAAGATTGTTCTGACTAGCACAAGAGTGGACGATTTGCCAGGAGAAGTTCAGGAACTTCTTGAAGAGTTCGCTGACATAGTAGTGGACGAATTACCTCGTTCGTTTCCACCAATGAGAAGTGTGAGTCATCACATTGATCTCATACCAGGAGCCAGTTTTCCAAACAAATCCGTGTACCGATTGACGCCGCAAGAGAATGAAGAAGTTAAAAGGCAAGTCCAAGAGTTGTTGGACAAAGGTTTGGTTAGAGAAAGCTTGATTCCGTGTGTTGTTCCGACGATACTCAGTCCGAAGAAAGACAGAGGCTGGAGGATGTGCACTGATTCAAGGGCGATTAATAAGATAACTATCAGGTATAGATTCCCATTTCCAAGAATGAATGATTTGATGGATTGCTTAAGTGGAGCAAATTTTTTTTCAAAGATTGATTTTTTTAACAATTATAACTATATAGTAACTAAATTATGATTATATATTTTTGGTCAAATTATATTTTTTCATTATTAAAATTGTAATTTTAAATGTATATATAAATTCAAACTTCTCAAAACCTCTATTATACTTGAATTATGAAATTTCAACAATCATTATTTACCATTTCAATAATTCTTATAAATTTTTAACTAGATTTTAAACAAAAATATCAAAAAATTATAACAAAATAATTCAAATTATAAAAGGTTTAAATTACACTTATACTTAATAATATGATGCATTATATTATAAAATATATTTATATGTTTTATTATATAGTTTAATAAATAAATGTAAAATATATTTATATGCTTTATTATATAGTTGAATAAATAAATGTGGGTATGTAATAGCTATGACAATGTTCACAACCCACAATCATTATATAATTAAATTCTTAACGCACACTGAATTTTTTCATAAATTTTACGGTGGCACTACTTTTCTCTAGATACCATGGCGACGACACTAGATTCTTTTGTAATTCTAAAGTGGCATTACTTTTGAGCATATATATATTTTTTCCATTATTTATTTATTATTATTTTTAAAAGTTAGAATAGTTAATTTTGTATAAAAATAAGTAACGGTATTAGATTATTTTGTAATTATAAAGTGGCATTACTTTTGAGTATCTTTTTTTCTATTATTTATTTATTATTAATTTTTAAAAATTATAATAGTTAATTTTGTATTATTATTAATTTTTAAAAATTATAATAGTTAATTTTGTATTAAAATAGTGTTGTAATTTTTTTTTATATAATGTGATAATAAAATAATAATAATAATAATAAATAAGAAAGTTAGAATAGTTAATTTTGTATAAAAATAGTTAACACTAGATTATTTTGTAATTATAAAGTGGTATTACTTTTGAGTATATTTTTTCTATTATTAGTTTTTAAAAATTATTATAGTTAATTTTGTATTAAAATAATATTGTAATTTCTTTATATAATGTGATAAAAAATAGTAGTAGTAGTTGTTTGGATGGTTGTGAGGAATGATTTTTATCCTTCCCATCCATGTTCAATTCTCATAATGACATGAATAAAGCTCATAATGAGTATGTTGTAATGGCTTTGAGCCTATATGTATTGGAAAGTTGCATTTGATTCTTAATTGAATAGCTTTAAAAAGGTATTTAGAAAATGATTAATTTTGAAAAACATGAGAAAATATGAGACTATTTAAAGACATGCTTGCTAGAAGAGCAACACATTCAACATTTAAATCCTCTATTTGCTTCTTCTGCTAAAACAAAGTTACCATTATTACTACCTTCCCATTATTATAGTTTTCTTCTTGAGTGTGAATTTTCCATGTAGTTATAAGTATAGATGTCCTATTGTCTACAAAAAGGGTCTCTTAGTGTTGACAATACAACGAGTATCAACAATTTCACAAAGGGGCATCGATGAGGGTGATGGTGGCTTGCCATAATATCATTTATCCAGTGAAAAATCCCCAAAATCCTCCAATTACAAACCTTTATGCAAAATTCCTCTATTGGTACCAAGCCCCACCCTTTCTATAACGTACCCTGCCCCCCAGCTGTGTCACATCACTGCTAAGACGACTTAATAAAAATTTATGGTATCAAATCTAAATGTGAAAATAAAACACAACATGATATTCAAGCTCTTGCAACTATCTATGCTACCTAAAGACGTAAATGCAACTACTTTAACTGTGTACAGTAGCAACTAAATAACCTACAACAACATTCAACCACATAAATAGATATTTGAGAGCATCATTATGCTTACAACAAGTAGTATTTAACCAAGATAACTTAGAGTAAATTGCACAACAATTATGTAAGTGTTCAACATAAATGAACACAAAAAATAAGAACACTCATCTTAAGAAAGTATGCAACCCACTACAGAGGACGAGCGTTCATCCCAATCGCAGACCTATTGTTCCAACTCTCAACAGGAAGTCACCTCCGCGCTGGGGCTATGAATCCACAAGAGATAGTGGTTCCTAAGATTGGATAATGTCCCCCTCTCAACAATCAAACTCACATCTAATTCCACTCCACCAACTCTCTTCCCCTCAACCTACACAACCCGAGGGATGGAACCCCCCTTCACTTCTCACAGTCCCTCAAGCCTTTCCACTCCCCTCCAGGGCTTCTAAAACAGGTTGGACATGAATTCTACTTGTTGGGACCTCGGGAATTCCACAGTTGCAACATGAAATCATCGAGCAACAAAAACGTGTGTTTCATTGACAAATTTCGAACAACATGTCACCCACAAGCCCACGACATCCTTCTCCACGAAATTATAGTTCCAAATAGCGGCCAAACATGCCCACAATAGTTGTCTTCAAGCTTCAACACTCAGAATTCCTTTGTTGGCCAGAAAACTCCATGTAAAAACAACTCTCTCTCCAAAAACATGAATTTGTAATTCTCATCTCCTGCCCATATGAATTTCCCCTCTTTCTCTTGCTTGCTTGAATTGCACTCTTCCCCAAGATGATTGTGTAAGAACCTTTAATAGTACTGATAGGGGGGGTGGATCGGTACTGGACATTTTTTATTCCTTTTAACTTCAAAAACATCTTGTAAACGTTAATTATCAACAATGCCATTCAACATCACACAAAGTCATACACAGTATACAAGAAGTTTTTTATGGAAAAAAAAAACACATAATACTTTTCTTATATCAACAAAGATTGCATTCATTTGATTTATGAGCACCAACTTAAAGGAGGCTACAACACCCTGGCTTTACAAACACCAACTAGAAGGAAGCACCAACTCCCTAGCTTTACCAACACCAAATGGAAGGAAGCACCAACTCCCTAGAACATAGGCTCCAACCTGTAGAGAGGACACAAATCCTCAGTGAGCTCTAACTCACCCTACCACCTTGTGCTAGTAGACTTTCACGAACAAACCAACTTACTATGATTTCCCTTTGTTGCTATGCAATAGATCTTATCACTCAATCTTTGTTACTACAACAATAGTTAAACATTCAACAGTTCTCAAGCCCATATAACATTCAAGTCTGTCCACAAATCTACACTATCACTACAAAAGGCTTCCACATTGTTGTTCATGTTGGAGGTCTTTACTCCTCATCCTTATTATGCTCTTTCTCTTCTTATATTTCCATCCATCCTTATGACATCCTCTATCCTTTCTCTCTTCTTCAACCTTGGCCTTCACACTCTTGATTCTTCTTTGTGAAGATGGAGTTACTTCAGAGCAATCTTGTGAGTTTCCACTTCCATTGCTACCCGAAATAAACCCATCACACGAATAGAACCTTCAAATCTCCCTTCCACGCAACCTTTCATTTTCATTGCTCAAAAACCCCACGAATCTCCTAAACCATGCATTTTCCTTGGAAACAATATAAGATTCACTTAATTGACCCAATTCTACACAAAACCCAAATCACATAATTGTCATATTCATCTCTATATGTTCAGAAAAGGAGCCAGAAGTTCACTACTCATTTTCTCCACAACCATCACGCACTTGCAATCAAGAAAATATACAAACATCCAAACCCGCCTTTCCAATTTGCTCACCCTGCAATCCTAGAAGAAAAACAACTAAAAATTTCCTTGTATAATCACAACAGGTCATGTCTCCTTCGCTACCATAGTAGATCCTACTATTTCAAAATGCAAGACAAACAATCCAAAACCCCACTCATGCAACCATCACAACTCAACATATCATCTATTTATACAATGATGAGCATAATTAAGTGGACCCAAAATGGTTTTTCAAAGAATTTGATATGTCAGTTCAGCCATTCAACTAAATCTCTCATGGACCCAACACGATTTAACATGTAGGGTCACATCAATCTTCCACGACTTTGTTGGATTCTCTTCGTACTTAAGGAAGGATCAGGGTTGTTAGTATATGGACCGAATAAATTGAATGTGGACCAATACCTCTCAATGGACGTTGTAACTTCTCCCAAACTAGGGTGTTGACCAACACTCTGAACAAAGGCTAGCACTCCAACACTTTGGGTACGACCTAATGGATACAATTACTTCTTGACTGCTTCATCACTACATTAGTGCCATGGAAACCATCCATGTGGCCATGAGATCTTTTCTATATGACCAGGGAAAACCATATTTTCTAAGATTGCTTGTTTACAAGTTTTGCAAAAACTTCTAATTACAATTTTCACAGACCAAGGATTGATGCCACATCAACACCTTCCATATTGAATATATGAAAATTCTATAGGCCCCAACACAGCACAACTCAGCTCAACAACCACTGACATGACAACAATGAACCTCACCATGACAAACATTGCAACTTGAGGTAACCATGACAATCATGACATCAAAGATATTAACCTTGTTCATGCCATCATTCAACCTCTGTTTGACATCATAAAATTCTATCACGATGCCCATTACTCTTAGGCACTTCGACATATTCAAGTTACTTCAGGACTTCGTTACAGGTCTTCAACAATGTACAGAGCTTCATAGGCAACTTCACATTTCTAGACTTCACAAGGCATGCATTTACTAAGTTGAATTGTTGACTTTACCTTAATAATGTTGAAATCAATGCCACACCAAGTTTCCAACAATCTCCCTGTAATGTTCCCCAAAATTACCAAATAAAAAAAAAATTTGTTAAGGGCATTAAATCTCCTTTCTCTTCGAACAATTTATTTTCAAAAGACATAAAGTTATTGTAAGTAGGTAGTTGTTGTCACTATTTACTTTCGCAAGATTTATGTGCACCACTTCATTGATACAACTAATGCCATTGTAAAAAATTGTATCATTGAGTTATTCCATGCTGCACAGTAATCACATATATAAAGGTCAAGGGATATATTCACCATACCCTAGTCTCTCAGTTACTAACCTTTATATTTTCTAATATACGTATAAAGGTTTATCGACATTAGTAAACTCCACTAGCATCACAATCATCTCCATGCATAAAACTTAGCGTTATATTTGTTAAATCTTACTAGCATTGCAACCCTCTTCATGCATAGAATTAGCATTTATACTATTAACGCCCCTCTAGCATTATACCCATCTCTAAGCATATCATTAACGTTTTGTTTTATTAAACCCTACTATCAATACAACCCTTCCTAGGCATAAATGTTACTTATATCATATAGGATCTATACGAATTCAGGTTCCAACAATGCATACTCTATCGAAATATCACAGGCATTAATTTAATGGTGGCTTTACGTTTGTTTCAATTGTCTAAGTAACAAACTTTGTGAAAAAGGTTTGTGCTTAAACATCCGACCACTAATAACACACTATTGAATATGGTTGACGATTAGGCATCGTTAAGGAACCCAAACAATAACAATTATCCCTCCTGAATTCATTAACACTAACCAACCAGATGGTCATACCCTAATTAAATGAGAGATTGGGCGTGACAACTCGGTATAGTCGTGCCCTAACTGGGTTGTCCTCACCTTGCAATAACTTGGTATGAATTCGAATGAGGTACTTATCAGACACCGAAATAAAACCTCTGTCTAGTCTATTAATGGCTACCTATAAGGGTACCTCATGATGGTTGTTGCTCGACCACCGTGTCCAATGCAAAACATGCCACCTCCCTCATGTCACATGGAAAGGTACAATATTTGTAACTATCACTATTACTCAGCTCAGAGAAGGGTTTCTAGGGTTATTGTTTAATTCTCCTTTTTCTTTGTGCCTTTTGCGAAAACGCTCGAGTGCTAACCCCTGTGATATTCGACTCGGTGAGCATGGCCCGAATCTTGTAGTTGGGCTCGGCTTGGGTAGGAAGAAATGAATAGGGGCAACTACAGGTTGGATGCTACCCTGTGCAAGGTAAACCAATCTCTATCATTTTATTTTTGAGTTCTCTGCGATTTGTAGTGCGCACCCGTCCTCATCTATTTCTCCTTGCTTTACTGGTTCTGACTTTCTTGATTCTGCATTAGAGTCTTAAAGGTTTTTTGAGCGTCCTTTAATGCTTGGGGTCTGTCGTCGCTCCATTTTATTCTTGGTATTGGATCTCAATCCTTAAACCCTGCAACGAATATTTGCACCTCCACGAAAAAACTTTGTAGGAAGCTCTGGTCTGTGTTAACAACCCAACAGAACATAAAGCCGACAACATGAGAGTTTAGTTTCTAAAAATATTAGTTGAACTTACTGTAATTTCCATGTCTCGTACTGTGTGATTACCGTTTGGTTCTACTCGTTAGAGGTTATGTTCCTAGCTTTATTGTTTCTGTGACTCTAAAGGTTTTATACATTCCTGTCTAGATCTTTCTACTTGAAAACCGTCGATGTATTAAGGAAGTGATTTCATTCTGTTCGAAAAGTGTATTTCTTGCAATATGAATGTTACGATTTTCGTTCTTTTTAGTGTTTAAAAAAGTGGTTTTCGTAGGTAAACATAGTTCTGCAACTCTGTCCAAATTTCGAACTATTGATTCCCGATTATGAGAATATACATTTCGGATCTCATTATGATTCAAATCAATTCATGGTTGCATTAATATTATTTTTTTATTAAGGGAAGAGTTTTATGGGTTCGCAAAGACTTATTGTGAAAAATTGTTACACCCTCGGATCATACGATGTATAGTCATAAACCCTTCCTGTGGATTGTTTTGAGGCTTCTTCGTTACTGTGTCAAGTTTTGTAACAGGTTCATTACTCTAAGTCTAAATACATTACTCATACTTTGTACAGGGATAGCAATATCCATACGATGCCACTGTGTGTAAATAATTCAGACTCCAAAATTAATTCAAGTAATTACTTATAAGTTCTTAGTTTCTGTACTTCTATGTTTGAAAACTTGTCTATTGCATTTCCTTCAGCGTAAATAGAATATCAAAAGGGCGATAAACTCCTCTGTGTGAAAGGAGTGGTACTGTGTGAATTATTCAGGTTATCAAAAGTATTAAATGTTTAGCATTGTTTTGTTGCTTAGTTACATTCCAGAATATTGGTTAAGATTTTCGGTTACCAAACTAATGATGGGACCCCCTGTTTACTTGCGAGGGTACCCATTAGAATTTTCTAGATCCACTCCTCCCCTTCGGGCCTATGGACAGTTTTCTCAACGACGCCAATGGGAAAAATCACCTGTGCCAAATCTCAAGCTAAGTAATATCCACGCGTTGAATCTTCAATATTTAATTTCGTTGAATTTTCCTTAACATTGTTTACAAAGTTTTGATTTATCTTCAATACTTAAATTTGTTGATTCTTCATCACACTTGGTTACTAATTCTCATTTACCCCCTTGTAGGTCTTAATCTTTCCGAGAAAAAAGGTCCACGAGATCGCCTTACTCAAAAGGTATTCGAGTTCCAAAATCTCGGCGTTTTGATTAAATTTCTCAGATTCTGTTTATTTAATGATACAAGAATTCCACCCTAGGGTACTCTATTGTAAAGATTTGGATCAAGAGCCTCTGTCTATACAGATCATTTATTATCTTATTATAATTAACACACAGATCTTTCTACAATCCAAACGAATACTGTTACATATTGAGCAGCCTCTGTAATATGTATTATATAACATTGAAACTTCGTTTATGGTTTTACTGTGTTAAAAAGAACTGTAAATTTGCATGCCTTTGGTATAGTCCTATCAATGGAAGTTTACTTGAAATCTCATGTGGTTCAAGTGTCAATAATCTCTATGTGTATGAGTATTAGATGTTTATGTAGTTCTAAATATCTATACATGCAACAATATATATATATATATATATATATATATATATATATATATATATATAAGTGCCTGTAAAAAAAGATACACAAGCACTTCCTGTAGATCTGTACTTAAGGTTATTCAACATGTAGCAATATTTGATAAATTTCTATGCATGCTTATACCAAAAACCATATTCATACTTATACCAATACATTCCTAATATCAACAATAGATCAAACTTATATTTTCTTCACTATATTTGGTTCAAAGAGTACATCACATTAATAAACAATTCCCACATATTCATCTCATCCCTATCAGTGCAATACATAATAAAAATGCTCATCAAGAGAATAGTTAGAAAGACATATCTGAACAAAGTGTCGGGACAACAAATGGAACAACCAAGTTCCACCCAACCATAGAAAAGAACAACCAAACTACTTTCTCCATTCACCCCCTAGCCTGACCATGAATCCATGAGGGTGAACTCCAAAGCTCCTCTTTCGCTATAGTCCTCTTTCAGATCAGAAATTCCCCTTGCCTCAGACTCATAACAGTGCTCATAACAACAAGTGATATCCTTTCCCCAACATACTAAGCAGCGTCCTGCCTCCTCCCATATGTTGTATATGCAAAAGCATCTAGTGCCTAGGTCTTTTCCCCCCTTTGGGAATTTTCGCAGCTTTACAAATCCCTGATTTTCAAGGGCTGCCAATGACCAAATTCCTCATTTTCCACTTGTAAAATTCAGCCCTAAGGTAGTTCAAGCCTGTTGCCCACTCATGGAATCATGGTTAGCTAATTTCAACCTGGTTGTTCCATTTGTGCTTCAGCAATTAATATAAAAGTATTTGTCTCTTACAAGTGTCATAGTCAAAGAGTTGGTTGGGCAAATCAAATATTTTCCCAACAGTTATAATAATTAATTACAAATAATCAAATTCTAAATTCGAAATTGCCATAAGTGGCAATAATTTTCCAAATACAAATTTGCCAAAAACGGAAATAAATTCCTAAGTGCATAAAGATTTTAATAATTAATTATTTTTGGGGATATTACATCCTTCCCCTCTTCAGTAAAACACTGTCCTCATTGTTCGTTCCTTTCTCAGAACAAGTTTGGATAAGATTTCTGCAAATCTTCCTCCAATTCTCAAGTGGCCTCCTCAGGACTAAAGTGTTTCCATTTCACTTTTACCTAGGCGATGACTATGTTCCATAGTACTATTTCTCTCATGTTCAGAGTGTGCAAAGGTTCTTCTTAGAACACACCTTTTGGTTCCACCTGCACCATGTTCCAATCGATCATGTGAGTAGGATCATGAACATATTTTTTTTAACAAAGAAACGTGAAATACATTATGAACTTTTAAATTTGCAGGAAGTGCAGACTAATATGCCACATGTGATCTCCAACTTGAAATTCCCGGTGTCTTCTTTTCAGATCTACGTAACTTTTTTGTCTGTCGTGTGCCTCCTTTAAATTATGTTGTACTTTTCTTACCGTTTTCTCCATTTCCTGGAGCATTTTTTGTCCAACCATGAGTCTATCAACTGGGTTATCCCAGCTAATCGGAGTCGTACACTTTCTTTCGTACAACACTTTGAAGGGGCTCATCTTAGCCGATGTCTGATAACCATTATTGTACACAAATTCCACCAAGTGTAGGTATTCCTCCCACTTAGTTGGTTTTGTCCTTACACACATTTGTAGCATATCTTCCACAATTTGGTTCGTTCGTTCAGTCTTCCCATCTGTTTGTGGATGGTAGTTGGTGTTGAAATTCAAGTTAGTATTCAACCCTGCAAACAATTCTTTCCAAAATGTACATGTAAATTTGACATCTCTATCCGAAATCACCATTTTAGGAATACCACGCAGTCTAAAAATTTCCTTCATAAATATTTCAGCAATGTTAATAGCTTTATAAGTAGATTTCATAGGAATAAAGTGTGCAAACTTGTTAAGCTTATCAATTACTATTATAATTGAATCATTCTATTTTTGAGTTTTAGGCAAACCTGTGATAAAATCCAGTGATATAGTCTCCCACTTCCATTTTGGTACAAGTAGAGGTTGTAACAGGTCGGTTGGGTGTTGGTGTTCAGCCTTCACCTGTTGACAATATAGGCACTTAGATAAGTATTATGTTGTCTCGCCTTTCATATTAGGCCGATAAAACATCTTCCTCAATGTTGTTACCATTTTATGGTATCCCGGATGACCAAAATATGGATTCTTGTGTACATCATCCAAAATTGTTAGCTTTAATTCAACAGAATCTGGTATGTACAACCTGTTATTGAATCTTAGTAATCCATTTTTGTCCAAACTTAGATATGTTCTGTCTAAATTTTCTTCATTATTTTGTAAATCTTCCACTGTTTTGATGTATTTTTCATCATTATTACTTGCAACCCTTATCCTTTGCTCAATGTCGCTTTCTTCCCTGCTAATGTTTATCTCAAACAACCCATGAATTCTTCTACTTAAGGCATCTGCCACTTTGTTTTCCTTACCCTTGATGTGTCTTACCTTGAAATCAAATTCTCTCAAGAAGGCCAACCATCTTTCTTGCCTTGCGTTAAGATCTGGTTGACTAAACAAGAATTTCACACCATTGTTATCAGTTAGCAACAGAAATTTTCTGCCCATTATATAGTGTCGCCACATTTTTAACGCATGGATTACAACTGCTAATTCCAAGTCGTTAGTGACGTAGTTTCGTTTGTGCTCTTTTATTTTTCGTGACTCAAAACAAATAATGTTCCCTTCTTGAGTTAGGACACCTCCCAAACCTTCTTTGCTTGCATCCACGGAGACTGTGAAGTCTTTATCCGGGTCTACTACCCTTAAAATGGGTGTGGTTGTTAACAGTTCTTTTAACTTATTAAATCTGTCCTGGTATTTCTGCGACCAAATAAATTTGGTTCCCTTTTTCTATAAGGATGTTATAGGGTATGAAATCTTAGAGAATCCCTCTATAAATCCGTGGTAATACCCGGTGATTCCCATGAATGACTGGATATCCGCTACATCCTTAGGGATAGGCCATTCCATAATGGCTCTTATCTTCTCTGGTTCGACTGCAATACCCTCTTCAGATATTACATGTCCTAGGTATTGTATTTTCCTTTGGTAAAATTCACATTTGTCGAATTTTGCATACATCTTATGTTTTCTCAATGTCTGCAATATTATCCTTAGATGTTCTTCGTGTTCTTCTTCCATTTTTGAATACACTAGGATGTCGTCAATAAATACCAAAACAAACTTATACATGTACGAACTAAATATGTTATTCATTAAAGACATAAACGTTTATGGTGTGTTAGTGAGACCAAACGGTATAACCACAAATTCATAATGTCCATATCTCATTCTGAACGTTGTTTTACTTATGTCTTCATCCTTTATTTTGACCTGGTGATAACCAGATCTTAAATCCAATTTAGAAAAAATCTTTTCCCCTCCCACTTGGTCAAACAGATCATTGATTCTGGGTAGGGGATATTTTTTCTTAACAATCAATTTTGTTTAACTGTCTATAATCAATGCATAATCTTAGAGTTTTGTCTTTCATTTTAACAAAAAGGATTGGTGCTCCCCACAGTGAGACACTTGGTCTGATGTATTCCTTGTCCAACAGTTCTTGTAGTTGAATTTTTAACTCTGTTAATTTGGGTAAACTCATTTTGTAGGGTGCCTTAGATATAGGGGTTGATCTGGGCAGCAGATCGATAGAGAAATCTATCTCTCTTCTTGGGGGGAGTTTAGGTATTTCGTCTACAAACAAATATCTAAATTCATGTAAGACGGTAAAATCTTCTAGGCTAGGTTTATTTTCTTTTTCCAACAGATTTGTCACTTGGATAGCATAACTCTGACAACCTTTACTCATGCACTTCTTAAACTGCATTGCTGAAATCTGCCTAACTGATACTGATTTTTGCATGCCTTGTAATGTCCTAACAGTGTTGTTTTAATCTCTGTAAGTAAGTGATTTTTCATAACAATCCAAAATTGTTTTATGCTTCTCTAACTAGTCCATTCCAATAATTATATCTTAAGACCCTAACAGTAGAATATTTAGATTTGACTTTGTGTTTTAGCCATCTAAACTGAATTCACAATCAGAAATGAAATCTGTTACTTTTCTTTTTGTTCCTGTTGCTAGTTGGACTAGCCAAGATTTTGTATGCTTTACTTTCTTAATCTTGTTTGAATCCACTACCCCAGGAGCAACATAACTCAAAGTAGCTATTGGATGAATTAAAAAAGAAATACGATTATTGTTAACTTTACCTTCAACTTCCACTATAGTGGATTGGTGATCAACTTGTCGGCCATCCACAACTGCATTGATTTTGTGCATGATTATGCCCACCTCTCCCATTGTAGAGGCCTCTTGCAGGTTGTAAACGGTGGTCCTAGCTACATAAGTTAAACGTGGACATTTCCTCCTTAAGGGAGGTTCTCCACACTCCCAACATTTTAACGGTTGCCTCGATCTATCCCCAAACTTCTTGGTTCCCAGATTGACTGGTCTACCTCCCCCTTGGGTGTTCTGGTTATTGGAGTGAAAATCTTTCCTTGGGAAATTCTTTGCTACATTCTAGAAATGGGTTGGTTGATAGCCCTTCTTCTATTGGTTCATTCTGTCATGTTTCTTATCTTTCCAAGCCTTGGGAAGTTCAGACCATTGTTTGTATTGGTCATAACACATCTGGTCCTTTCTAAAAACTTCACTCAATGTTTTGGGGTTGTTGAATTCAATTATGTCCTTATAGGACCGTGGTAAGCAGCTCAAGAACCGTTGGATGTTTACTTTGTCTTCCCTGATATAAGGGATGAACCTTAATAATTCTAGGAATTTGTTTATCAAGTCATCCATAGTCATTTGACTAAGTCTTAGCTTATAACATTATTTGATCTTTCTCTCATAATAACTTTATGATAAATATTGTTTCTTAAAGTATTTCTTGAAGTCCGACCACTCCATCTATTTTTCCTTTAATCCCTTGGCCAACTTGAGTTCCTGCCACCATATACTCGCCTTTCCTTTTAGGTTATAAATGGCCATTCTGACCTTCATGTTGCTGGAATAATTGTAAATCTGGAAATAATTTTTTATGTCCAGTAACCATGCTTCAGCCTCCTCCCCTGTCCTGGATTCCCCGTCAAAGGTGGATGGTTTGATTTTCTTAAATTCACCCTCCAGGTGGTCCACCTTTTTCCTCTTCCTTCGAGTGGTTGTTTTATTTTCTGCTAATGGTGTGACTTCGGAAGAACTGTTCTCATTTTCTGCTTCAGGACCATAATTTTTGGAGCCTCTTTTGCTGACCTCTTCTTCCTTGTCACCGTCTTTTGGGATCTTTTTTGTTACTATGCTACACAACAATACTTTATTTATTTCTTGCTGGTCTTCGTGTGCCTTTTTCAGTCTCTCATTATCTGCCTTGAAAACTTGCAGTTCCACAATAAGGTTCCTCATTGTTTCCAGAACCTGGGAGGCTAAACTTCCTTCATTTTGTGCTTCCATTATCACCACATAAATACAAATTTTTTGTTTGTAACAGTAAGCGTTTTTGTTAGTTTTTCATTAAACATAAAAACATGTACTAAACAAACGTTTTTGGCCCTGTTTAAGTTCCAAGTGTTGTAACCTTTTCTCTGATACCATATGTAATGTTCCCCAAAATTACCAAAGAAAAAAAATAAAAATTGTAAGGGACATTAAATATCCTTTCTCTTCGAACAATTTATTTTCGAAAGACAAAGTTATTGTAAGTAGGTAGTTGTCGTCACTATTGACTTTTGCAAGGTTTATGTCCACCACTTCATTGATACAACTAATGGAATTATAAAATATTGTATCGCTGAGTTATTCCATGCTGCACAGTAATCACATATATAAAGGTTAAGGGATAGTTTCGCTATACCCTAGTCTCTCAATTACTAACCTTTCTATTTGCTAATATACGTATAAAGGTTTATCGTTCACATTAGTAAACTCCACTAGCATCACAATCATCTCCATGTATAAACCTTAGCGTTATATTTGTTAAAGTCTACTAGCATTGAAACCCTCTTCATGCATAGCATTAACATTTATACTATTAACACCCCACTAGCATTATACCCATCTCTAAGAATATCATTAACATTTTGTTTTATTAAACCCTACTAGCAATACAACCCTTCCTAGGCATAAACATTACTTATATCATATAGGATCTATACGAATTCAGGTTCCAACAATGCATACACCTTTATCGAAATATCACATGTCTTAATTTAATGGTGGATTTACGTTTGTTTTAACTGTCTAAGTAATAGACCTTGTGAAAAAGGTTCATGGTTAAACATCCGACCACTAATAACACGGTATTGAATATGGTTGACAGTTAGGCATTGTTAAGGAACCCAAACGATAACAATTATCCCTCCCGAATTCATTAACACTAATGAACCAGATGGTCAGACCCTAATTAAACGAGAGATTGGGCGTGACAATTGGGTATAGTCATGCCCTAACTGGGTTGTCCTCACCTTGCAATAACTTGGTATAAAGTCAAATGAGGGACTTGTCAGACACCGAAATAAAACCTTTGTCTATTCTATTAATGGCTACCTGTAAGGGTACCTCTCGAGGGTTGTCGCTTGGCCACCGTGTCCAATGAAAAACATGCCACCTCCCTCCTATCACATGGCAATGTACAGTATTCGTAACTATCGCTATTACTCAACTCAGAGAAGGGTTTCTAGGGTTATTGTTTCATTCTCCTTTGACTCTGTGCCTTTTGCAAAAATGCTCCAGTGTTAACCCCTGTGATATTCGACTCGGTGAACATGGCCTGAATCTTTTAGTTGGGCTCGGATTGGGTAGGAAGAAATGAATAGGGGAAACTACGGGTTGGATGCTACCATGTGCAAGGTAAACCAATCTCTATCATTTTAGTTTTGAGTTCTCTGTGATTCGTAGTGTGCACCCATCATCATCTATTTCTCCTTACTTTATTGGTTTTGACTTTCTTGGTTCTGCATTAGAGTCTTAAAGGTTTGTTGAGTTTCCTTTAAATCTTGGGGTATTTCGTCGCTCCATTTTATTCCCAGTATTGGGTCTCAATCCTTAAACCCTACAACGAATATTTGCACCTCCACGAAAAAACTTCATAGGAAGCTCTGGTCTGTGTTAACAACCCAACAGAACGGAAATCCGACAGCGTGAGAGTTTAGTTTCTAAAAATATTAGTCAAACTTACTGTAATTTCCATGTCTCGTACTGTCTGATTACCCTTTGGTTCTACTCGGTAGAGGTTATGTTCCTAGCTTGATTCTTTTCGTGACTCTAAAGGTTTTATACATTCCTGTCTAGATCTGTCTACTTGAAAACCGTCCTCTGTATTAAGGAAGTGATTCATTTTGTTCGAAAAGCATATTTATTGCAATATGAATGTTACGATTTTTGTTCTTTTGAGTGTTTACAAAAGTGATTTTTGTAGGTAAACATAGTTCTGTAACTTTGTCCAAATTCCAAACTATTGATTCCTGATTTTGAGAATATACATTTCAGATCTCATTATGATTCAAATCAATTCATGGCTGCATTAATATTATTGTTTTATTAAGGGAAGAGTTTTATGGATTCGTAAAGACTTACTGTGAAAATTCGTTACACCCTCAGATCATACGATGTATAGTCGCAAGCCCTTCATGTGGATTGTAGTGAGGCTTCATCATTACTGTGTCAAGTTTTGTAATAGGTTCATTAATCTAAGTCTAAATACATTACTCATACTTTGTACAGGGATCGTAATAGCCATACGATGCCAGTATGTGTAAATAATTCAGACTCCAAACTTAATTCAAGTAATTACTTATAAGTTCTTAGTTTCTGTACTTCTGTGTTTGAAAACTTGTCTATTGCATTTCCTTTAGCGTAAATAGAATGTCAAAAGTAATATCAAAAGGGCGATAAATGCCTCTATGTGACAGACATGATACTGTGTGAATTATTCAGGTTATCAAAATTATTAAATGTTTAGCATTGTTTCTTGCTTAATTACATTCCAGAATATTAGTTAAGAATTTCGGTTACCGAACTAATGATGGGACCCCCTGTTTACTTGCGAGGGTACCCATCAGACTTTTCTGGATCCACTCCTCCCCTTTGGGCATGTGGACAGTTTGCTCAGTGATGCCAATGGGAAAAAGAACCCGCGCCAAATCTCAAGCTACGTAATATCCATGCGTTGAATCTTCAATATTCAATTTCGTTGAATTTTCCTTAACATTGTTTACAAAGTTTCGATTTGTCTTCAATACTTACATTCGTTGATTCTTCTCCACACTTGGTTACTAATTCTCATTTACCCACTTGTAGGTCTTAATCATTCCAAGAAAAAGGGTCCACGAGATCGCCTTACTCGAAAGGTATTTGAGTTCCAAAATCTCAGTGTTTTGATTAAATTTCTCATATTCTGTTTATTTAATGATACAGGAATTCCACCCTAGGGTACTCTATTGTAAAGATTTGGATCAAGAACCTCTTGCTATACTGATTGTTTATTATCTTATTATAATTAACACACAGATCTTTCTACAATCCAAACGAATACTATTACATATTGAGCAGCCTCTGTAATATGTATTGTATAACATTGAAACTTCGTTTATGGTTTTACTATGGTAAAAAGAATTGTAAATTTTCATGCCTTTGTTATAGTCCTATCAATTTTACTTCAAATCTCATGTGGTTCAAGTGTCAATAATCTCTCTATGTATGAGTATTATATTTTTATGTAGTTCTGAATATCTATACAGGAAGAAGTATATATATCTACATATATGGTACATATTATGATTAACACAACAATACTTCTATTCTGTTCAGATTGAATGCTTATATATATATACATACATACATATACATACATACATATACATACATATATATAC
>ML782832.1:135502-154968 GCA_009831015.1 Picea engelmannii
CCTGTAAAAACACATACACATGCACTTCCTGTAGATCTGTACTTAAGGTTATTCAACCTGTAGCAATCTTTGATAAATTTTTATGCATGCTTATACCAAAAACCATATTCATACTTATACCAATACATTTCTAATATCTACAACAGATCAAACTTATATTTGCTTCACTATTTCTGGTCTAGAGAGTACATCACATGAATAAGAAATTCTCACATATTCATCTCATCCCTATCAATGCAATACATAATAAAAATGCTAATCAAGAGAATAGGTAGAAAGACATATTTGAACTAAGTGTTGGGACAACAAATGGAACAACCAAGTTCCACCCAACAATAGAACAGAATGGTCAAACTACTTGCTTTGTTCACCTCCTAGCCTGACCATGAATCCATGAGGGAGAACTCCAGAGATCCTCTTTCGCTATAGTCCTCTTTCAGATCATAAATTCCGCTTGCCTCACACTCAGAACAATGCTCATAACAACAAGTGATATCCTTTCCCCAACATGCTAGGAAACGTCCTGCCTCCTCCCATATGTTGTATATGCAAAAGCATCTAGTGCCTAGGTCTTTTCCCCCCTTTGGGAATTTTTGTAGCTTTACAAATCCCTAATTTTCAGGGGATACCAATGGCCAAATTCCTCATTTTTGACTTGTAAAATTCAGCCCTGAGGTAGTTCAAGCCTGCTCCCCACTCATGGAGTCATGGTCAACTGATTTCAACCTGGTTGTTCCATTTGTCCTTCAGGAATTAATATAAAAAAAATTGTCTCTTACAAGTGTCATAGTCAAAGAGTTGGTTGGGTAAATCAAATCTCTGCCCAAGAGGCATAGTAATTAATTACAAATAATCAAATTCTAAATTCAGAATTTCCATAAATGGCAATAATTTTCCAAATACAAATTTTCCAAAAATGAAAATAAATTCCTAAGTACATACAGACTTTAATAATTAATTATTTTTGGGGATATTACACTCCCCCTTGGCATTGATTGCAACTTAGTAAAAAAACCTTGCCCACTTGCTCCCCATGTGACTATGTTGGCTCCCCCTGTTAATATGCTTATCTCCTGAGTCACTTGTTTTACTGGACAATCTCTCCCCCTTTGGAAACAATGACAAGGTATCCTTTAATGTGTGTCTATTGTTACGCAACTCCCCTAGTCAATGATTCTTCCCCTGAGGATCATATTTTTTTTCATTTTTACTTCAAGGGTTTGCTGCAAAAATGATGCCAGACAACCTGTATACATAGTCAAGGATGCAAGCCTTGGAGGTCACCCATCTCTGGTCCTTCGCTTGCTATAATATTTTTGTTGATCCTGGACAATCAAGACCTTTCAAAAGAAACTGGACCTTTGTCAACACATGTCAAACCAATACCAAACCACAGTCTGCAGAGAACAACATGGTACAACTCTGTCCCAAACCACTACTCTAAAAAGTTCTACAAATCAGTGCTTGGTATCTTCTTAAAATGGTTGAGGTATTGAAAATTATGCCATAACCAATCCTTTATTCAACCTCTTTACTACCCTCTTTCTTTTATCCTACAAGTGCTACTATAAACTTTCTTGAAAACTGAGCTAAGACTAAACTCACATCTGCTCATAAACTTGGAGATTGGTGTCTCTATGGTTTCTTCAATATCATATTGAGTTTCCATATAAAGATCTGGTGTAACGTTTTCACTGAACCACTCAATAATTTGGTCCTTCAGATATGTCCTTATATCATCCCTTTATTTGATATCAATCGATCATCAATGTGATGACAAGGCTTCCCTCAAACAAATCATTCAAACCCTTCACAATGTCATTCAAACTTCTTCACGAAAGTAGCTCTCCAAATAGAACTTCAGATATGCGACAAAAATTCTTCAAATAATGCTTCATAAATCAACTCTTAACACCTGGAAAAAGAGAGATATATAACCCAAGAAAATCAGTTGTATATTATGGATGAGAATGATTCAAATATCAAGAAAATATCTACATTAATAACAACTTTTAAGAAGATTTAGTATGTTTCCTTAGGAACCTGACTTAGTCCCTTGAAATCAACTCACATTCTTCCTTGATCTCAACCCTCTTCTTGCTTTTGTTTTTTTGTTCTCTTCACAGTTGTGATCTGAAACCAATTGAGTACACCCTTTGGAGTTTCAAGAATTCACTTTATTTCCATATTGTCACATGTTGAGGACTTTTCACATTACCATGGACTTGTTTAAAACAAGGTTCTCAATTCATGAATTGTTGTACATATTAGGGACGAAGTCTAAGTTTTAAGACAACCAAAGTTTTGTACTTCAATATTGCTGTTAGTAATTATTCAGGTGCATAAACATTCCAAAAAAAAAATTCTACATATAAACCTTATTGACTGTACAAAGGGCTACCAAAAATACTGTCCTTGGCTACTAATATAACTCATGCTCAATCAATTCCCAAAACTTTCCAGAAACCGGTCTTAGCATGCTTTTAATTTATCATCTAAATATGTCCAGAATGAGGCCTTTTAAGTTGTATATGGTTGTTGGTTTGTCCTCAAAAATTGACTCGATTCATGTGTTGATGTGTCTCGATTTGAAATTTTCTCATATATTGTTGAGCATGTATGCCAATTGCTAACAACATTTTCTTCCATGGAGGACTCCATTAGAATTTTGCAATCTTGAGATTTGTGGCCAAGGATGTTGCATTTGTAACAAACTACATTTTACAGAATCTTGCAATGTGTCCAGTGTTACTGCATTTCCAACATCTTAAGGTATTTATGTAATCTTTTCTTGCATGAGCTCTACGATCCATGAGTTTATGACCAAAAATATTGCATGAGCAACAATAACCAAGAAATATACTTTTGTACCTAGGGGAAAAGGGTCTTCTTTGTGATGTAGTCCTTCTAAATCCTTTTGTTGATTATTATATTCTCTTTTCTTGTTTCCTTCACCATGATTGGATGCATGACCTCTAGACTTTTCTTCAGCTTTCTTCTCTTGTAGCTTGGAACTTTCTCCTCCACCTTCTTGATTGTTTCCATAACCAATACCAGTCTTGTCATGTGGGAATCTTTGGCAGTTGATAATGTCATCTAGGATCATTGAACTCTTTTTTAAACTTCAGGTTTGTGGTAATTTTATTTTCCAATTCCTTTCTTAGAGAAATAATCTCAAATTCCTTTTTTTGACATGTTGCCTCCTTCTCTTCTAGTTTATTTGCTAATACTTCTTGAATTATCTTTGCCTCCTCTACTTGACTTCTTATATCAACAATAGTATTTTCAATCTCTTCATGGTCTTCAATCTTTTTCCTTTTTGATTCTTCTAGTAGCTCTTCTAGCAATGCATCCTTCTTCTTGAGCTCCTTGATTTCATTAGAGGCACATATTAGTTGTCCTTCAAAATCAACTTCTTCTTTGACTTCAAAATCTTTGTTTTTACTAGGATCAACTTCAAGATATAAGGTTGTTGTTGGTTGTGGAGCTTAATTATCTTCCTGATTAAGAGGTATTGTTTCATCTGCATTTGGACCCCATTTCCCGATGATATGGAGCCAGGGGGAGGTGAAACTTTATGGAGCGCCCCCCCCCCCCGCCCCCCTGGGGCGGGGGTTTGAGGGCAGCGCCCCCAAAGAGAAATTATTGGGAAAAATTCCTTGTAAAATATTGTAATTTCATAATCAATCTAGACCATTCATTATAAGGTCCCAGATCTGACGGTAGAAGTTATGTTAGGGTTTTTTTCCCCAGAAGGCAACCCTCTTTTATGATGGAATTGTATTGAGGATGTGTATGTGAGTGAATATTGTATTATGAGAGATAATATTGTGAGAAAAAGAAGAGGAAGTTAGAGCGGGTATGTTGTAGGTTGTATCTCTTCATTTGTTGGATAATAATAAAGGAAGGACCTGGCAATTTCTCTGGTGGATGTATCCCACACTGGGTGAACCACATATATCTCTGTCTCTATCATATTGTGTATCTTTTGTGTTTTATTTCTGCATTTGTTTTATTTTATTGCTCTGCGATCCTATTTTTCTAACTATTGTGATAAGAGCTTAATCTAGTTCACTACCATAATCAATGGATGGACTATTTATTTTACAATGTTCTTCTTCATGATCAACTTCTTCTTTACTTTGAGAATCTTCATGAATTATGTCTTCATTTTTAGATTATCCATTCATGAGTAAGACATCTCCAACATTGTTGTCATTCTCATTGGATGAGCTACTCTCATCTTTTTCATCTGATTCTTCACTTGTTTTGATGACGTCTTCAACTAGGTAGAGTTTTTTCATCTTGTGTCAGAGCTCTTTGGTTGAAGTACACTTTCCAATTTTGTCTTTCACAGAATCAGATAATCCATCCAGGATGGCATCCATTGATGTTTTTTTGTTCCTTTTTAATTCTTTCTTGGTTGCAGTCTTCAGGGGTCTCTTTGGAGCAGTGTAACCTAAGAAAACTGAGTTCTAAATATCATATCCCACTGCCCCCAGAAATGACTTCATTCTTATGCTCCACATTTCATAATTTGTCTCATTGAATAGGGGTGTTATGTCAGTGCATGTGCCAAGTTGACAATCCATGAGCGCTTGTAAGTATCTTCCTTCCAGTGATCAAACTATTCCTGAAGGAACGCGCTCTGATACCAATTGTAAGAACCTTTAACAATAATGAGAGGGGGGGTGAATCAATATTGTACACTTTTTATTCCTTTTAACTTCAATCACATCATGTAAACGTTAATTATCAACAATGTCATTCAACATCACACAAAGTCATACATAGTACACAAGAAGTTTTTTATGGGAAAAAAAACCACAAAATGATTTTCTTAGATCAACAAAGATTACATTCATTTGATTTATGAGCACCAATTCAAAGGAGGATACAACCCCCTGGCTTTACCAACACCAACTAGAAGGAAGCACCAAATCCATATAACATAGGCTCCAACTTGTTGAGAGGACACCAATCCTCAGTGAGCTCCAACTCACCCTAGCACCACCTTGCCACCTTGTGCTTGTAGACTTTCACTAACAAACCAACTTACTATGAATTCCCTTTGCTTCTCTACAATAGATCTTATCACTCGATCTTTGTTACTGAAACAATATTTAAACATTTAGTAGTTCTCAAGCCCATACAACATTCAAGTCTGCCTACAAAGCTACTTTGTCATTACACAATGCTTCCACATTGTTGTTCCTGTAGGAGGTATTTATTGCTCAGCCTTACTATGCTCTATCTCTTCATATGTTTTCATCCATCCTTATGAAATCCTCTATCCTTTATCTCTGCTTCATCCCTATCCTTCACACTCTTGACTCTTCTTTGTCAAGCTGGAGTTATTTCAAATCATTCTTGTGAGTTTCCACTTCCATTTCTACCTGCAATAAACCCATCACATGAACAAAACCTTCAAATCTCCCTTCCACACAACTCTGCATTTCCATTTCTCAAAAACCTCACGAATATCCTAAGCCATGTATTTTCCTTGGAAACTGATCATAAATATCTTAATTGACCCAATTCTACACAAAAGCCAAATCGCAAAATTTTCATATTCATCGCTATTTGTTTAGAAAAGGAGTCAGAAGTTCACTATCCATTTTCTCCACAACCGTCATGCACTTGCAATCAAGCAAAACTACAAATTCCTAAACCTACCTTTATAATTCGCTCACACTGCAATCCCAGAAGAAAAACAACTCAAAAATTTCTTGCATCATCACAACAAGTCATGTCTGCTTCGATGCCATAGTAGATCCTGTTATTTCAGAATGCAAGAAAGACAAGCCAAAACCCCACTCATCCAACCATCACAACTCAACATATCATCTATTTATATAATGATGAGCATAATTAAGTGGACCCAAAATGGTTGTTCAAGGTGTTTGATAAGTCAATTCATCCATTCAACTAAATCTCTTGTTGACCCAACATGATTTAACATGTAGTTCCACATCAATCTTACATGGATTCATTGGATTTGATTCATACTTAAGGAAGGATTAGGGTTGTTAGTATATGGAACAAACAACTTGAATGTCGGTCGAGACCTCTCAATGGATGTTGTAACTTCTCCCAAACCAGGGTGTTGACCAACACTCTGAACAAAGGCTAGCGCTCCAATGCTTTGGGTACGATCTAATGGATACCATTACTTCTTAATTGATCCATCACTACATTAGCACCTTGGAAACCATCCATGTGGCCCTGAGACCTTTGTTATATGACCAGGGAAAACCATATTTTCTAAGATTGATTGTTTACAAGTTTTGAATACCAAGGCTTGATGCCACATCAACACTCTCCATATTGACCATATGACAATTATATAGGCCTCAACACATCACAACTCAGCTCAACAACCACTAACATGACATCAATGAAACACACCGTGACAAACATTGCAACTTGAGGTAACCATGGCAATCATGACATCAAATATATTAACATTGTTCATGCCATCATCTAGCCTCTGTTTGACATCATAGAATTATTTCATGATGCCCATTACTCTTAGTCACTTCTAGATATTCAAGTTACATCGAGACTTTGTTACAAGTATTCAACACTCTACACAGCTTCATAGGCACTCTACACAGCTTCATAGGCACCTTCACATTTCTATTCTTCACAAGGCATGCGCTTACTAAGTCGACTTGTTGACTTTACCTTACTAACATTGACATCAATGCCACACCAAGTTTGCAATAGATTGTACTCAACCCCCATTCTCTCAATAACTATGGGATGTGACTCTCACACCCACCCTCTTACATGAATTCAATAATTGGGTTCTAGAACACTCAACAACTAATGGAAGGTTCATGGTAATGATAATTTAGAAAGAAATGATTTGGGTTTAATAAACATGGGTAATCTCTCTCCCCTTGGACCCCTTCCCTCTCTTGTGGATACTTATCCCCAAAATCTCTATCCATGTCCATATGCATCTCGCGATACATTTTATTCAATATATTCAATTTCATCATTTATATATTACATCGCTTTGGCTCTTGGCCATATACTACATCTACAATACATCACTAGTTTGGGGTTTGAAAATGGGTATGTTATATTCCCCTCCCCATACAAATTGCATTGTTGTCAATGCACATAACCATACAATTTACACATTGACATATATAAAAACTTTACATCTGAATACTTGATAATTACACAACTTAATGATTCATGCAACGATTCCAACCAACAACTCCCTTTCCCCTCAACCTACACATTGGTTGGACAGGAAATCTCAGAGTTGTGGCTCGAGGAAATCCAACTACCAAAATAGAGTCTCCATTCGCTTATGTACAAATGTACCTTCATTATTCTTCAAAATTTTCAAAACTTTGCAGGTATGCTTCCCACATGGCTTCCTTGTGCTCCTATGTAGTGTTTAGGACCACATGAGTTCCATTGAACTTTTACCAAGCCGATGTATTTGTTCTTGATCTTTGAATTTCCATTCCAGGATACTCATTAGTTCCACTTGGAAATCCCCTTCGTGTTCCACCCGGATCACATTCCAATCAATCATATGATTAGGATCAGGTGCATACTTTTTTAATATTTACACATGGAGCAAGTTATGAATTCTCATGGATGTAGGTAATGCTAGCATGTATGCAACTGACCCTATCTTTCTAAGATCTCAAAAGGCCCACAATATCTCGCTTCCAACTTTGGGAAACTTCTCAATTTCAACGAGCTTCTCTTAGCTTTAATTTTAAAAACACATGTTCTCCCACTTTGAATTCTATATGTGTTCTTCTTTTATCGGCATAGATCTTATGTTGATCTTGTGCAACTTCAAATTCTATCTAATCTTTACCATATATTTTTCCATTATTTAATTGTCTTTAGATTATTGCATTCTACAAGATTAAGCTTCATTATAGTCCAATATTTAACAATATTACATTTCATTACACATCAATGGTATGTTGAATTTGCTTATAAGGGGTAGCCTCATTAGTTCCTTGAACAAATCCTCATATCTCTTCAATGGATTTTGTACTTTTTATTATATTTGACAAACTTTATAAATAGTTATTCAACCTTTGTAGATCGAACTTCTTGCAACTTGTTTAATCAAAGTACAACTTATATCAACTTGGTCTCTATCAAAGATCTACATATGATGAATTGGGAATAGGTTTCCAAATACCACACTGACAACTTTGAACAATACCACATCAAACTCAAATACACCACATGGTTAATGGGTGTGATTGAGAATCAAAACTCACCCTTTTTAGTGAAAACTAAATCCATATTTACGTAGAAATTACAATGAAAATGGATTATTTTGCAAGGTTGTATTTAGGACAAGGTGCCCTACAACTATAATTGAAGAGTTTTCTTAGGATTTTTTATTGGGCATTTCGTGCCCACCAACAACTAATGTTGTAAATGATCACTACTTCCAAATGTAACCAATATTGATATTATTTCTATTTCAATTATTATCTCCGACAACTTTTCCCTTTGGGTCTAGTGGTTATTTAGTCAAGTGGGTATTCGTTGCCAATATCAATTTATTGGGTGATGATTGATGTTTGTATCTTAGCTAACTCTTGACCTTCATTAGATTCATAATTTCTATAATCATCCTATAATATTCCGTGTAATACCTTTATTTGTTTTGGTAAAAAACTAAACGTTGATTAAGCAACACATATTCACACTCTTATTAGTTTATTCGATGTTAAGTCGACGTCTACTACATGGATATACATTGAAGGTTTAACATAGTCATCAATGTAACGTCAGTGTCATGTTGGTTAAGCGACGATAAATATTTATAGATTGTTTTAAAACTATGGATATCAAAGCATGTTTGGACATATCTAACATCAAATATATGTCGATTAGTGTTGATTAACCAACAAATAGTGAACATCAAATAAGAAAAATTGAATGTGGATATGGTTGGGATTTCAACATTTATTCCATAGGATACATGTTGCATAATCAACATCACCTACTTAACATTAATTTGATATTATATCATTTTCAATGTGTGTTTGATGTTTTTAATATCAAATACACGTCGAAGAATGATCTAAATGTAGTAGTGTTTGTTTTTATGAACATGTAAGATTTAGTATTTTATTCACGTTAAGGTGACATACAATCATTTGCATTTGCATGAGCCTCAAATCTTGTAGAACTAGCAAGTTGTGTTAATCAACAAGAAAACCCAAAGGAATCTTCCATAGCTTTAAAAGAAAACGAATAACAACTAATGCAACATAATTTGGCGTTCCCCGAGTTATGAATATGCATGTGTTATGCAAATAACATCACTATGGGTTTCCCTTAAAGTAAGAATAAAACATTCCCTAAAGCATTCCCTAATGTTTCTAAATTTCTAGTAAAATACCATCAATTTTGCATTTGGAATAGTAATAGCGATCACAAATTTAGTTATGTGGAATTACCCAAGAGGGGAAGATAAATTATCCTCACTAAATCTGCCAAGTGAAGATGTAGTAATCCATGTGTCATTGATGTTCTTTCTTGTAATGAAATATGTGTGCAAATAAGCTTAGCTAAATGGATGCATACATACGAATGTAACTTCTACATTGAGCTTCCAAACACCGATAATCTAGATTGAACACCCATTGCAATGATATACACTAGATATTATGTATGCTAGTATTTTATTCTTAGGATTCCCACAACTATTTCATGCTTGACAATATCCTTGTATCTAAAAGTATTACAAATTGGAGAAATTGAACTCAAAGGAGATAGGAAACCCATTAACATGGCTCTCCTAGGGCCATCAAGTACTCTAGTAAAACATGGAATAAGGATAACATGGTGGCCTCTCCATACGATGATAGCAATAATATTACTTGGATGAAAGAGTGAATTGCCTTGGCCATTTGATCTCAGAGAATGGTAGGATGAGGACGAGGAACATGGTAGATGGGATGGAAGCAATCAAATGCATGGAGTTTTTAAGAGAACTCCCGCAGGACTTGGAAATGGTGCCCACTCTGTATGAAAAACACTACAACTGAGCCTTGGAATATGGTATTGCATGCATGGAATAAGTTTAGCCATCCTCACTTGAGCAATAAGGTCTCAATTTCAATTTCTCTCATTCAATAATATGGGAAAAATTAAAATATTTATAATTATGACATTGTTTGTTGTCCTCTACGAAGAATAAGGTTCGTTGGACAAATAAAGGGAATCATACTAAATATTATATACATTCTCATTTCTATGAACTTTGAACATGGTGGAAATGAAAGTACCAAGTTGATTATGGTTATGAAACTAGGTAAAGTTGTGTCATATATTATTAAAGGTGGGGTAAGTTAGATATTGTTTAAACTCTGGATCCTATGTGTATATATTTTGGTTAACACGAACTAATAACTAGTCATTGTTTTGTGAATGATATGATCTCTACTTATGATAAGGATAATTCTTTGGGAGTCGTAGAAAAAAAGTATAAGACTCAATGTGTCACCATCAATGCAATCATCGTATGAAAGCAGATTGGTTGAGACACACAAATCTAGTCAAACTTAGTAGGACTATCACATAGTTTCTAAAAGTGAGTGATGCATGTGCATAGACCCCCCCAAATCATAATTGAATCTCGAACCTTCTAGAAGGAGAGGACATGGCCAAGAGGACAAGATTTCCTCAAATTTTGTTACAATTTATAGGGTTGTTGTATGTTGTTATGAAATTGCTCTATTTGAGCATGTAGGTTAGAAATCCGTGGAGAGGATCGTGGATCTGAGATGACCCACGATGTTTCTATTATTCGTATTGATATTGTATTTACTTTATATAATGTAAGTTGTAGGCATAATAAAAGGATACCATTAAAAATGTTAATCATGTCCGTAGAGACACCAATGGTGTCCATAGTATGTAATAGAGTGTTGAATCGATTATCATAGTTAATAGAGGATCGTATTTTATTATCAGCCTGAGTGGGCCTAATGGTTAAGAACTTGTGTTTCCTCCTAAGAGTTCGCAACTTCAAATCCAGAGAGGGGTAGGGCATGTATACATATGTAGACTTTACCAGTCAAATCATTGGGCAGAGGGGGTCCCTTGTCCCACAAACAAGGGGGTCTCATACACCAATTTGGTGTCTGGCTTGGCCGCGATCTTAATATATATATATATATATATATATATATATATATATATATATATTTGTGTGTTTCTATGTATTTTATATCTTCCAGATTGAATGCAAGTAAATGTATTTGAATTATTATGATTTACATAGGGATTTGCTAATGTCTTCTTGTCATACATAAATGTTGTTTGATTGTATCATTAATCCAACAGGAGTGTGATCACAAACCTGTTGAGTTTCTGTCAATTGATAGAGGTACTAGATGTTGATATTCTGGGAATGAACGATGAGGATCGGGTCACCAATCCACTGGATATCGCTACCCATATGTCCATCAATAGAAGGATTGTGAATGGAAAGATGGATTAGTAGCCTGCTAGTAACACATTTTGTCCATGTGTTTGTAATCATTGGTCAAGTGCAACGATTGGAGAGAAGCGCCCAAAATGCCAAAGGGGATATGACTAGAGATTTATGCCACGGTTGAAATGAAGAGGAGTTTGGTCTTGTAATCATGGATTCAAAGAGATTGAGGTCTAGGTGAGAAGACATGAAGTTCCTATGAACTTCACGATGTCGAGATTTGAAGGAAGAGCGCTATTGTTAATCTAGGGTGTTGTATAGAAAGAATTTTCTACGTTTCATTGTTGCTACTAGATGTATTAGGCTAATATGTGGGTCCATAACCCACAGGTCTGAGGATCAAACCCAAAGAAAAATCGATTCAAAGAACCCCAAATTTAGTCTTCATCATTAAGGTTGGTAGAAACATATAGAAATTTAATCAAACTTATAAACCCTTTAAATAATAATGAAACATATGGAAATTTAATCAAACTTATAAGCCCTTTAAAACATATAGAAATTTAATTAAACTTATAAACCCTTTAAATAATAATTTCATCATACTTACATATCAAGTATCTATGATGTCAATCACTTAAAGTGTTTCTTCACATAATCAAAGCATCAACTTAAATTAAGGATATTTGCAAATCCTATATCTAACAAGGATGCATGGCAGTGTATACCTGTCGCTATGCAGGTATAATAAAATAATAGTTGTAGCAGTTTTTGACATGGTTTTGCGACGAGTACGACTCTACCGACTTTGGCTAAATATAGAGAATTGTGTAACATGTAAAATGAGTTTATCGATGTGCTTTGAGCCTCTCCCTGTGCTAATTAAGTTAAATATGTAAAACCTACAACGCGCCAAAGAATAAGATGAACTTCAACTATGCACTTCAGAAAGAAATTTAAAGAGAAATTCTGGATCTTATTGCTTAGTCCATTACCTGCATAGGTTTCTACGGCTATATAAAACTCACTAGATTTGTATTGTGGAAACTTTTCGAACCAATTTAACAGAAAAGTGTACGAATCCTCGACTGCAAATTCAAGCGAAATAGTGTTTCATTAATTGCTTCTCCATAGATTAAGCATTAATACAATGCAAAGCCTCAGAGAAATAAAATCAGGCTGTGAATAGTACTATACCTGTAATTTTGTCTCCTAATTCATCCAAATCCAAGGATCTATTTGTGTAAGAGAACCCTACTCCAATAGGTGCCTCCAAGAATAAAATATTTGCCACTGTAAAAAACAGTAAAAAATATTATTTTTTACAGTAAAAAAGATAATAAAATAAGACCGGAAACTATGGCTTTAAAGCACATATAGTCAATTTTTTACTGTAAAAAAGATAATAAAATAAAGACCGGAGACTATGGTTATAAAGCACAAATATTCACAGTTAAATGTTTCTATAACACACTCTGATTCAGATAATACCAAGTTGTCGGGCAGAAAATCAAGGACGAAGGACATGCACTCACAGTTGTGCTTTCAAAACCCAGACGCAGAGACAACGGATTTTCAAAACCCAGATGCAGAGAAGGAAGTAGTTACTACTCTGCTAATAGGCACTCTAAATAGTGAGAGTGCATTCGCATTAGAGGCACAGAAAGAAATTACATGTTATACCCATGTCCAACAGGGAGACTGCCACATTGCCACTCAACAAACGGCCATGACATTTCCACTCAAACAACGACGACGACAACCAGGTTGTCAGGGAAATTGAAAATCAATGTAAACTCATACTATAAATATCGCATTGAAAAACAAACATTTATTGTTTACAAGTAATACTCAATTGGGGAAAAATTACAAGGAAAACCTATGCTTTAAACTAAGATTGAGGTGCAAAATTTGGGCCACTCTGCAATAACAAGGTCATTTGAACCACCAATAAAACATCAGAAAAAATGCTTTAAACTAAATAAAATCAGATTGTAATGTTATACTTTTGATAAAGCTCATTTTTTTTGAGCCAAACCTCAACTAATAGCTGGTCAACGACCTAGTGATCGTTATATACCATGCCTAGATGACATGTATAATAAACCTGCAATACAAATACAATGTAAGTGTAACCAAATCAAGTTAGCATCGTCTCGCTTACAAACAATCTTCTTAAGTGTGAACCATTCTAGTAATGAAATAAATGTACAATTTATTTATTTATTCAAATAAAATGTCAAATATAAATATGATTTAGAAAACATATATACTTTATTAAATGCTACAAAGTCCTGGCACCTGGATGGGGGTGTTAAATGAGCCTTAAGTCGCTCTCCATGCACAATAAAAGGCTGATATAAAAGGTTGAATACAGAGGGATTGAGACAATTAAAATTCCAGTTGTAAAGGAAGTCGGCACAATGTCATAAGGACTAGGGGATGGGGAGGAAGGTTATGGCCTATCTGAAGTGCGAGTTTGAAAATAATGAATTAGAAGTGATGGAAATGAAGGAAAACATACCAAAATATGGTTGTGAAGATTTTAACAGGGATGAATAAGCAATCTAGTAGATGAAAACCATAAACGGGTTGTCGTCCTAACCAGATCCTAGGGTTAGGATGGCCAATTCTCTAGGGACAAACCAAGTGTAACCATTCTTGAACTCGTTTATGGAAAGGTGAAAGCATCTAGTGGGGGATATAATCTATGAAGGTTGGATTATTGCTACAGATATGGTGGGCTGAGTTGAGGACCCTCAAAGACTAGGGGTTGGTTGCCCACGTGAGTAGAAAGGGATAGTCAAGCCAAGGACTCATCCTAGTTGGATTAGTTGGTAGGTAGTCTGATTTTCTTGGCAGTTCATTTAGTAGTGAGCTTCTAGAAGCGGGGGTTGGGAACACCGGTGTCGGTAGCAATCAAGTCTTAGTGAATTCTCTCTACGGTGGTGGAGGCTCCAGGACACTATATGAGGTGAATAGGACATTTGTTTCACTATACATAGATTGTTTGAGTTACATGGTGGATTCAACTAAAGAGGAAGACCTAGAATCAAGTGCATAGGGTCAAAGGACAAGATACAAGAAGGATTCTTAACCAGTTCTTAACAAGAACACGAATCCCCCCATAACTAGAGTTGAGCGGGTGGCAATAAGAGCCAAGCAAACTTACAAGTTAATGTTTACAACATAGATGAAAGAGAAGGTAGATGTTGCTAAGAGAGTAGTCATGGAAAAAAGGAAGAGAGTGGTGCAAGAGAAGATACAAAAATAGTTCGATGGTTGGTTCTCTAACCATGGCTTCTCAAGAAGTAGGGACACTAAGATATTCAAGGCAATTAAGCAATATTGGCTCACAAAGTGCTCATTTACCAAGTGTTAAAGGAGAAAGGAACCCACTATAGGGACCTTCTGAAGTGCTTCATGTTGTTTGAAACTAAATTTGATGTGGTTTGCAAGCTGCTCTTTGCTATTAATATTGAAGTGGCGGATAAACAAATTGTCAGCTGTAACACCCTGTTTCCCCCAGATTGTAAATATAACTGGACTGGCCAAGGACTATGGCAAAACTCATAAGTATGAATATGTGATGTAAATGGACTTGCAAGAGGAGGTCAATGAATGTAAATGACAGTTTGAATTTATGGCAGAATTGCTGAGAGGGGATGTGCGGAAAAGAGACCACGATGGTGGTGGAGGGCACCTTGAAAGAGGGGCGTTAACTTCCACCATGAATTAAAACACCGTATTTGGACTCCACTGGCCCGGAGAACCAAAAGCGGCTCGCTAGCCCTGAATTTAATGCCTTGCAGGCTGGTAGGTTGATGGCTTGATGAGGGATGGGGAGGTGAACCGCCCATCCGTAGAGCCATCATGAATGACCAGCGCAAGGGTAATCGTGCCACATGCGACCTCGCGAGAGGATAAGGCGTACGGCTGAAACAATTGAAGGGCGCGGACGCGAGGGGAACTCTGGCAGTTCTATGCAGAGTGAGTGATCGCAGGGGGAGGGGATTGCAACCTTTGCTCCTGGGCGCTGGCAGACGGAGAGACGCAGGTCTCAGAACATCGTGGTCTCAGCTCGGGGGTGGCTAGTGGTAAATCCATTAGGAGTCACTATGCCTACGGTTGGGTGGAAACGAGCACCCCTCTCAGCAGTCACCTTTCATTGCTGAACTTATTTCTGATAAGTGTTTTGCTTATATTGTATCTTGAATTTATATGCTGTCACATGTATTCATAGACTTGTGGATTGGTACATGTCTTCCTGTGTAGTAATGTCTGTGTAGTAATCGTTGATAAGGAGTAGATATTAGTTCACAAAACTATGAAATTGTAAAGGATTGCAGCATGAGAGTGTTCGCGTAATGTTTGATATGAATTAGTTGATATATGCTTAACACCGAGGAAACCGTGCTCGGTTTACGTTGACGAATGAATCTAATCATGCCCAACCATCCTTGGGAAGTTGTTTTCCTTTATCTGCTTTCGGGAATACCCCGGTAGGGATCTCCTCACAGAGACTTCCTCCTTGGAAAGGTTCACTAAGAACCCAGAACAAGAACTCGAACGCACAGGCCTTATTAACCCTGCACGAGGAGGAATGATTCTCTTAAGGTTCCAAGATAGTAGTGTTGTGAGGAGTGACCAGCCGACGGGTGAGATCTCGTCGGAGGAACCATAGTCATTCACGACCATTAGATTGACGAAAGTAACGCAAGTGTTACCTGATTTGCCCTCTCTCATCGTGAGCAATGAGAAATTGGGATCGTAAATCCCAAGACCCAAAAGAACGAATCTGGACCGTTAGATCTCGGTTCACTTTCCCCGTCAGCCGTTGGATCCAGAGAAGCTGTGCAGGGGTTAAGCGCAGGGGTGGGCGTGCGAGGAAAATGATCTGAGCTATCAGATCTGGAGTAGAAATTCCGTAAGTCGTTGGATCGGGAAGAGTTGCACGGAGTATAACCTCTGCAGGGACACGTGGCAGAGGCTCCCGAAGAGCCGGAGGTCGGGGAATCGGAGTTCCCGGAGACAAGAGATTCGTGCACAAGGAAATCGCGATATGTGATTTCCCGATGAGATCGGGACCCTTCGTTCTTAGGACACGTGGCAATGATCGGAGCCATCGGGAAATCGTGAATCCCGTGGACGAAGTATCTATGCTTAATGAAATCGCGAACCCTGAAAGTCGACGCAATTAACTTAAACTCTTCGATAAAAGTGATTAATTAACGAATGTTTGTTTAGGGCTTAATCACATCGCGAAATCGGAGATCGGGGTTTTGGGGAAGGTTATACGGCGGTGGTCCTAGGGTAAATGGTCACATGGGCTATTGCATAGGCTAGAGGGCTAATGCGTTAGGGGCATATCGGAGAATCGGAGAGTCGCGAGTTCTGAGGACTCGTGAGTTACGACATCAGAAATCCCGAAACTCCGATAGGAGTAGCCCCGAAAGAAGTTAAGACCACGGTCATAAAGACAAGTGAATCACAGGCTTAGCCTAGAGAGCGAATGCTTAAGGAGCACTTCGGGATTCGGAGAATCGCGAGTTATGGGGGTGAATGAATTTTGATTTTAGAAACCCTGAATCCTGATATTGAACCAGGGATTGGCACTTCGCTAATGAGGGTTTCCGGAGATTCCACATTGTGGGAGCTTAACCCCAAAAATTTTAAAAATAATGATAGCGGGTGTGTTACATCAGCACTCGGGGTGCAGGGACTTTGGAAGGAACCTCTTTGAATCCGTTATTATTGATGAAGAGGTCGATTCTAATGTGGATCAAGACACAAGCCAAGAAAACCAAGTTCATCATGATGCCAAGGATCCCGATCCTCCATACCATGAATGATAAATCTCTTTGTCGTAGTTTATTAATGGTTTCCTATGTTGGTGCTAAGTTTAGTCATGTCTTTGTGGACTAGTTAGCCATTAGTTTTACTATACATAGGTTATATCCAGTGTCATCCAGGGAATGAGAGGAAATAGTCAAAGATTTTCCCATAAACTGTCCTTAGAATATGCACATACATACACACACTTTGCAAAATTAGATTCATTCATCTCTTTCTTATTATTAAGGTTTGTGAAGTGCAATCAAATATTTTTACTTCCCTTAGCCTTATGCTCAAATATTTTCATTAACCTTTAATTTATTTATAACATAATATAACCAAAAAAACATCTAAAAATTGTTTTGTAAAATTTGTGTAAATTTTTTTATTAAAACATAATCAATTTTTAACATATAAAAATATACTTCTTCAATCAAAACTCATAATAATAATAATAATAAATAATAGAATTTTAATATCTTAAAAACTTTTTTCAATTAAAAAAGTAAAACTAATAATAATAAAATTAATATAATTTTAATATCTTAAAATGGATAAGAAAAAACAAATTACAAAACATTAATCTAATAATTTTTTAAAACTAATAATAATAATATCTTAAAAACAATTGAAAAAAAGTACAAAGCTTATTAATGAATGGATAAGAAAAAACAAATTACAAAACATTAATCTAATAATTTTCTCTTATTATTATAATTAGAACTTATCTCTACAAATTCATGTTCATCCAAACTTTTCATATATAAGTTTATTTTTTCTTTTAATGTTTTCTTATTAATGAATTAATAAAGTTCATGTTTTCTTATTAATGAATTAATAAAGTTCAGTGAGTTTGAATGCATTATTTTAAATTAAAAATATTTATAAGATTTTTTATTTAAATTCTAAATAGTAGAATTTATCAAAAAAAAATAAAATAATAGATATTAAGATTTGTTTAATTTTTTTTATATTATAATAAAAAAAATTAAATATATAGATAAATTTTAAAAAATAATTTTATTTTAAAATATTTGGAAAAAGTGAAAATTATAAATTTTAAGATTTGTTTAATTTTTTTTATATTATAGTAAAAAAGATTAAATATATGTAAATTAAAAAAAATAATTTTATCCTAAAGTATTTGGTAGGAGTGAAAGTCTCTCTTCTTACAAACCATCAACTAATTATTTCAAGTGGTATAGTTTTCTTTAAATAAAAATGATAAATCATCTTAAATTTTTCCATAAAAACTAATAATAACTATACTCATTACTAATTAACAACTAAACTATTATAAATGGTACTCATTACTAAAGCTAAATGGTACTCAAGGGAGAAAATTGGGGAAGTTTTTCCTCATGTTCTACATCACAAGCTTATGAGAACCAAAACCTCCCAAAATGGGGAGTCATGATAAAAAAAAATGGATGAAAGACCCAAAAATCCAATAGAACTATCTAAAGGTCAAGTTTTAAAGCCTTTTGAAAGCTCGATAAGCAATACCTATTCAAATAAAAAATACTATGAAATTTCAATGATTGAAATTTTCAGTAAAAAAGAGTTGGGAAAAACTGGGTTGAGAAAACCTGAAGAGTAAGATATGAACAAGAGAAAGAAAACACTAGTCTAGTGTTTGTCCCAAAGTTTTCATGGGAAAAAGGAAAATGTTAAAAACCCTTAGAAACCTTAGTAGCCACATAGAATGGAAACTTTTGCTCCCGAACTCATACTCGACTTGAAAGAAAAATTAATTCTTGACAAAATTGATGGCAACCAAACTCTTCATTTATAGAGAAAAAGTATTGGTTTGGCCACTTAGAGAAGGGGGACGATTCGCCAAGCAAAGCAAGCTTGTAGGCTTTGCGAAAAAGACCTATGCTTGACAAAAACTAAGGACTCATTCTTGACGAACTTAGGGAGACTTTATGAGTAAGCTTGCTTTTAATTATGATGATATGATATTTCGTTAATGATAACATAAATTGTCATTTATGTTATTTCATTTATTTGCGCCGAAGGAGACATTACCTTTATTAAACAGAGATGATATATAGGTAGGAATGAGACATCACGAGAGATGATATTTCTGGAAAAAGGAATGTAACCGCCTCCTTCCCAAAAAAGGAATACCAACTAAGTTATGGTTGGATAAGGGTGATGTAATAATGTTGAACTAAAAGCA
>ML782832.1:187152-214883 GCA_009831015.1 Picea engelmannii
AGAGCTTCATAGGAACCTTCACATTTCTAGACTTCACAAGGCATGCATTTACTAAGTTGACTTGTTGAATTTACCTTACTAACGTTGAAATCAATGCAACACCAAGTTTCCAACAATCTCCCCCTTGGCATTGATGGCAGCTTAGTAAAACAACCTTGCTCACTTGCTCCCCATGTGACTATGTTGGCTCCCCCTGTTAATATTCTTATCTCATGAGTCACTTGTTTTACTGGACAATCTCTCCCCCTTTGGAAACAATGACAAGGTATCCTTTAATGTGTGTCTATTATTCTGCAACTCCCCCTATCAATGGCTCTCCCCCTGAGGATCATAATTTTTCTCTTTTGTACTTCAAGGGTTTGCTGCAAAAATGATGCCAGTCAACCTGTATACATAGTCAAGGATGCAAGCCTTCGAGGTCACCCAACTCTGGTCCTTCACTTGCTATAATATTGTTGTTGATCTTGGACAATCAATACCTTTCAAGAGAAACTCAACCTTTGTCAACACATGTCAAACCAATACCAAACCAAAGTATGCAGAGAACAACATGGTACAACTCTGTCCCAAACCACTACTCTAAAAAGTTCTACAAATCAATCCTTGGTATCTTCTTAAAATGGTTGAGGTCTTGAAAATGATGCCACAACTAATCCTTTATTTTGCCTCTTTGTTGCCCTCTTTTTTTTATCCTACAAGTGCTACTATAAACTCTCTTGAAAACTTGGAGATTGGTGTCTCTATGGTTTCGTCAATATCATATTGAGTTTCCATATAAAGATCTGGTGTAACTTTATCAGTAAACCACTCAATAATTTGGTCCTTCAGATCTGTCCTTATATCATCCCTTTATTTGATATCAATCGATCCTTAATGTGATGACAAGGCTTCCCTCAAACAAATCATTCAAACCCTTCACAATGTCATTCAAACTTCTTCACAAAATTAGCTCTCCAAATAGAACTTCAGATATGCAATAAAAATTCTTCAAATAATGCTTCATAAATCAACTCTTAACACCTGCAAAAAGAGAGATATATAACCCAAGACAAATCAGTTGTATATTATGGATGATAATGATTCAAATATCAAGAAAAGCTCTACATTAATAACAAATTTTAAGCATATTTAGTATGCTTCCTTAGGAACCTGACTTAGTCCCACGAAATCAACTCACATTCTTCCTTGATCTTATCCCTCTTCTTGCTTTTGTTTTGTTGTGCTCTAAAACCAATTGAGTACACTCTTCCGAGTTTCAAGAATTCACTTTATTGCCATATTGTCACATGTTGAGGACTTTTCACATTACCATGGACTTGTTTAAAACAAGGTTCTCAATTCATGAACTGTTGTACATCTTAGGGCTGAAGTATAAGTTTTAAGACAACCAAATTTTTGTACTCCAATACTGTTGTTAGTAATTATCTAGGTGCATAAACATTCCAAAAAAAAATCCTACATATAAACCTTACTGACTGTACAAAGGGCTGCATAAAATAGTGTCCTTCGCTGCTAATATAACTCATACTCAATCAATTCCCAAAAATTGCCATAAACCGGTCTTAGCATGCTCTTAATTTATCATCTAAATATGTCCTGAATGAGGCCTTTTAAGTTGTATATGGTTGTTGGTTTGTCCCAAAAAATTGACTTGATTCATGTGTTGATGTGTCTCGGTTTGAAAGTTTCTCATACATTGTTGAACATGTATGTCATTTTCTATAGTATAATCTTCCTTTGATTGTTGGTCATTTGATGATCAAAACATGTACAAAATTCGTTGTAATGGATTCTTAAGGATTGTTGTCATAAATGTTCCATAAATCCTTCAAAGTACTGCCAGAATTATGCCTTAAGGTTGGTCCAAACACTTAGGTATTGAGGCTCAAGATTACCACAATTTCAGATGTCAAATATGTTACGTATTTTTGGTACAAAGGTTACTTCATGGAATGTCATGAGACTACTATCTCACATAGGTACTTGCTTGTCAAAAATAAAGACACATAGATGTTCAATCTCCTTATCACAAATATCATCTTTTAGAGTCTCAGTTCTTGAAATGAAGAGTTCAAGATTTCCTTCACTTATGAATACTTTAATAAATCTCTCAGGTAATACTCATAGCCCAATATATAAGCCAATAAAAACTCTCCATGAGCCATATCATCCCAAGCTAATGCATCTAAATACCTCGCCACTCCATCATTCCTCCATATCCACCATGATCTTAGGCTTGTATTACTGTCAAAGATTAGGTCATCAAAATAGGCATCTTGGATCATATTCATCATATGTATCTGCTTGAGGTGGACCATTGATTTGCAAATAAGTTATGAAGTTCGAGAAGCTATCATTAGTGCTTATCTTGCCTCCATCATCTTGTGGAATAGAAGCTTGTTCACATTCTTCCTTAGAAACTCCTCCCAACATTCTCTCTACAAAATTCTTATTTTCTTCTAGTATTCTTCTTTCATTGACTTAAACAATCTGGTCATCTTTATGTACAAATTCCTCACGCTCTTTATTACTTTGCCCTTCAGATTTCCTTCTCGATACTTTTGCATGTTCTTTCTCATTCTTTTGCTTGGAAATGGTACTCTCTTCTTTTCTTTGAGAAACTAAGGCTTACTGACCTTTATCTTCATTTTCTTTTTCTTGTTTCTTCTTCCTAACTTTAGTGTATCCCTTCTTATGACTAATAACAACATTTTCTTCCACGGGGGACTCCATTAGAATTTAACAATCTTGAGATTTTTGACCAAGGATGTTGCATTTGTAACAAACTACATTTTATAGAATCTTGTGATGTGTCCAATGTTATTGCATTTCCAACATCTTAAGGTATTTCTGTAATCTTTTCTTGCATGAGCTCTACAATCCATGACTTTATGACCAAAAATATTGCATGAGCAACAATAACCAAGAAATATACTTTTGTACATGGGGGAAAAGGGTCTTCTTTGTGATGTAGTCCTTCTAAATCCATGTCTTTGTTGATTATTATCTTCTCTTTTCTTGTTTCCTTCACCATGATTGGATGCATGACTTCTAGACTTTTCTTCAACTTTCTTCTCTTGTAGCTTGGAACTTTCTCCTCCACCTTCTTGATTGTTTCCATAACCAATACCAATCTTTTCATGTGGGAATCTTTGGCAGTTGATAATGTCATCTAGGATCATTGAAGTTTTTTTAAACTTCAGGTTTGTGGTAATTTTCTTTTCCAATTCCTTTCTTAGAGAAATAATCTCAAATTCCTTTTCTTGACATGTTGTCTCCTTAGTCTGCAGGGGTGCAGTCTAGTGGCCAGTGGACGTGTTGTTAAGGCATTTGTGTTGCTAAGAAGGTCACGAGTTCAAACCTCGTCTTATCTAGAGGCTAGGATTGCGGGTGGTGTGGTTCTCCCTAGGGGTTATAAGGCAACCAACAGGATTCGACCCCGTGTCACGCGAGCCAGATACCGTCGTAGTTACCGATTCCCCTAGATACCAAAAAAAAGACATGTTGCCTCCTTCTCTTCTAGTTGATTTGCTAATACTTCTTGAATTATCTTTGCCTCCTCTACTTGACTTCTTACACCAACAATAGTCTTTTCAATCTCTTCATGGTCTTCAATATTTTTCCTTTTTGATTCTTCTAGTAGCTCTTCTAGCAATGCATCCTTCTTATTGAGCTCCTTGATTTCATTAGAAGCACATATTAGTTGTCCTTCAAAATAAACTTCTTCTTTGACTTCAAAATCTTTGTTTTTACTAGGATCAACTTCAAGATATAAGGTTGTTGTTGGTTGTGGAGCCTAATTATCTTCCTGATTCAAAGGTCTTGTTTCATTCGCGTTTGGACCTCATTTCCTGACAATCTGGAGCTAGGGGGAGGTGAAACTTTATGGAGCTCCCCCCCCCCCTCCGTCGAGCGGGGGTTTGGGGGCAGCGGCCCCAAAGATAAATTTTTGGGAAAATTTCCTTGTAAAATATTGTAATTTCATAGTCAATCTAGACCGTTCATTATAAGTTCGCAGATCTGACAAAAGAAGTTATGTTAGGGGTTTTTTCCCTAGAAGGCAACCCTCTTTTATGATGGAATTGTATTGCAGATGTGTATGTGAGTGAATATTGTATTATGAGAGAGAAGATTGTGAGAGAAAGAAGAGGAAGTTAGAGCGGGTATGTTGTAGGTTGTATCTCTTCATTTGTTGGATAATAATAAAGGAAGGACCTGGCAATTTCTATGGTGGACGTAGCCCACACTAGGTGAACCACATATATATTTGTCTCTATTCTATTTTGTATCTTTTGTGTTTTATTTCCGTATTTGTTTTATTTTATTGCTCAGCGATCCTGTTTTTCTAACAGTTGTGATAAGAGCTTAATCTAGGTCACTACCATAATCATTGGATGGACTATTTATTTCACAATGTTCTTCTTCACGATCAACTTCTTCTTTACTTTGAGAATCTTCATGAATTATGTCTTCATTTTCAGATTATCCATTCATGAGTAAGACATCTCCAACATTGATGCCATTCTCATTGGATGAGCTACTCTCATCTTTTTCATCTGATTCTTCACTTGTTTTGATGACTTCTTCAACCATGTAGATATTTTTCATCTTGTCTCAGAGCTCTTTGGTTGAAGTACACTTTCCAATTTTGTCTTTCAAAGAATCAGATAATCCATCCAGGATGGCATCCATTAACGTTTTGTTGTTCCTTTTTAATTCTTTCTTGGTTGAAGTCTTTGGGGGTCTCTTTGGAGTGATGTAACCTAAGAAAACTGAGTTCTAAATATCATATCCCATTTCCCCCATAAATGAATTCATTCTTATGCTCCATATTTCATAATTTGTCTCATTGAAAATGGGTGTTATGTTAGTGCATGTGCCAAGTTGACAATCCATGAGCGCTTGTAAGGATCTTCCTTCTAGTGATCAAACTGTTCTTGAAGGAACGCGCTCTGATACCAATTGTAAGAACCTTTAACAATAATGAGAGGGGGGATGAATCAATATTGTACACTTTTTATTCCTTTTAACTTCAAGCACATCATGTAAATGTTAATTATCAACAATGTCATTCAACATCACACAAAGTCATACATAATACACAAGAAGTTTTTTATGGGAAAAAAAAACCACAGAATGATTTTCTTAGATCAACAAAGATTACATTCATTTGATTTATGAGCACCAATTCAAAGGAGGATACAACCCCCTGTCTTTACCAACACCAACTGGAAGGAAGCACCAAATCCATAGAACATAGGCTCTAACTTGTAGAGAGGACACCAATCCTCAATGAGCTCCAACTCACCCTAGCACCACCCTACCACCCTGTGCTTGTAGACTTTCAATAACAAACCAAATTACTGTGAATTCCCTTTGCTGATCTACAATAGATCTTATCACTCGATCTTTGTTACTACAACAATATTTAAACATTTAGTAGTTCTCAAGCCCATACAATATTCAAGTTTGCCCACAAAGCTACTTTGTCATTACACAATGCTTCCACACTGTTGTTCCTGTAGGAGGTCTTTACTGGTCAACCTTACTATGCTCTATCTCTGCATATATTTTCATCCATCCTTATGAAATCCTCTATCCTTTCTCTCTTCTTCATCGCTATCCTTCACACTCTTGACTCTTCTTTGTCAAGATAGAGTTACTTAAAAGCATTCTTGTGAGTTGCCACTTCCATTTCTACCTGCAATAAACCCATCACACGAACAAAACCTTCAAATCTCCCTTCCACACAACTCTGCATTTCCATTGCTCAAAAACCTCATGAACCTCCTAAGCCATGTATTTTCCTTGGAAACTGATCATAAATATCTCAATTGACCCAATTCTACACAAAACCCAGATCACAGAATTTTCATATTCATCTCTATCTATTCAAAAAAGGAGTCGAAAGTTCACTGTTCATTTTCTCCACAACCGTTGCGCACCTGCAATCAAGCAAAAATACAAATTCCTAAAACTACCTTTGCAATTCGCTCACTCTACAATCCCAGAAGAAAAACAACTCAAAAATTCCTTGCATCATCACAACAAGTCATGTCTGCTTCGATTCCATAGTATATCCTATTATTTCAGAATGCAAGAAATACAAGCCAAAACCCCACTCATCCAACCATCACAACTCAACGTATCATCTATTTATACAATGATGAGCATAATTAAGTGGACCCAAAATGGATGTTCAAAGTGTTTGATAAGTCAATTCATCCATTCAACTAAATCTCTTGTTGACCCAACATGATTTAATATGTAGTGTCACATCAATCTTACATGGCTTCGTTGGATTTGCTTCATACTTAATGAAGGATTGGGGTTGTTAGTATATGGACCCAACAACTTGAGTGTCGGTTGAGACCTCTCAATGGATGTTGTGACTTCTCCCAAACCAGGGCGTTGACCAACACTCTGAACAAAGGCTAGCACACCAATGCTTTGGGTACGATCTAATGGATACCATTACTTATTAACTGCTTCATCACTACATTGCCACCTTGGAAACCATCCATGTGGCCCTGATACCTTTGTTATATGATCAGGGAAAACCATATTTTCTAAGATTGCTTGTTTACAAGTTTGGAATACCAAGGCTTGATGCCACATCAACACCTTCCATATTGACCATATGACAATTATGTAGGCCTCAACACATCACAACTCAGCTCAACAACCATTGACATGACATCAATGAAACACACCATTACAAACATTGCAACTTGAGGTAACCATGACAATCATGACATCAAATATATTAACATTGTTCATGCCATCATCTAGCTTTCGTTTGACATCATAGAATTATGTCACGATGCCCATTACTCTTAGTCACTTCTAGATATTCAAGTTACATCGAGACTTCGTTACAAGTATTCAACACTCTACAGAGCTTCATAGGCACCTTCACATTTCTAGACTTCACAAGGCATGCACTTACTAACTTGACTTGTTGACTTTACCTTACTAACATTGATATCAATGCCACACCAAGTTTGTAATAGATTGTACTCAACCCCCATGCTCTCAATAACTATGGGATGTGACTTTCACACCCACCCTCTTACATGAATTCAATGATTGGGCTCTAGAACACTCAACAACTAATGAAAGGTTCATGGTAATGATAATTTAGAAAGAAATGTTGGGTTTAATAAACATGGGTAATCTCTCCCCCCTTGGACCCCTTCCCTCTCTTGTGGATACTTATCCCCCAAATATCTATCATTGTCCATATGCATATCGCGATACATTTTATTCAATATATTCAATTTCATCATTTATATATTATATCGCTTTGGCTCTCGGCCATATACTACATCTACAATACATCACTAGTTTGGGGTTTGAAAATGGCTATGTTATATTCCCCTCCCCATAAAAACTTCATTGTTCTCAGTGCACATAACCATACAATTTACACATTGACATATATAAACGCATTACATCTGAATACTTGATAATTACACAACTTAATGATTCACGCAACGATTCCAACCAACAACTCCCTTTCCACTCAACCCACACATTGGTTGGACAGGAAATCTCAAAGTTGTGGCTCGAGGAACTCCAACTACCAAAATAGAGTCTCCATTCGCTTATGTACAAATGTACCTTAATTTTTCTTCAAAATTTTCAAAACTTTGCAGGTATGCTTCCCGCATGGCTTCCTTGTGCTCATATGTAGTGTCTTCCGACTACAGGAGTTCCATTGAACTTTTACCAAGCCTATGGATTTGTTCCTAAGATTTGAATTTTCAGTCCATGATACACATTGGTTCCACTTGGAAATCCCCTTCGTGTTCCACTTGGATCACATTCCAATCAATCATATGATTAGGATCAGGTGCATACTTTTTTAATATTTACACATGGAGCAAGTTATGAATTCTCATGGATGCAAGTAATGCTAGCATGTATGCAACTGGCTCTATCTTTCTAAGATCTCAAAAGGCCCACAATATCTCGCTGCCAACTTTGGGAAACTTCTCAATTTCAGCGAGCTTCTCATAGCTTTAACTTTTAAAAACACATGTTCTCCCACTATGAATTCTATATGTGTTCTTCTTTTATCAGCATAGATTGTATGTTGATCTTGTGCAACTTCAAATTTTGTCTAATATTTACCATCTATTTTTCCATTTCCTTTAGCAATTCCATCCCAATCATGGCTTTGTCTATTGGTTTATCCCAACTTACTCGTGTGTTTCATTTTCTTCCATACAATACTTTAAACAAGCTCATCTTCAATGACTCTTGATACCCATTATTGTAATCAAACTCCACTAAATGGATATAGTCCTCCCACCTAGAAGGCTTGTCTATTACATGCATTCTCAACATGTCTTCAATTATATGATTAATCCTTTATGTCTACCCATCTTAAACAACCCCTTCCAAAAATTGGAAGTGAACTTGGGATCTTGGTCTAACACTATTGCCTTAGGTACACCATGTATCCTGACAATTTCTCTCATATAAATTTATGCAACATTGGATGCCTTATGAGTTACTTTTACAGGAATGAAATGTACAACCTTTGTAAGCTTGTCCAACACTACCATGATGGAATCATGTTGCCTTGTTGTCCTAGAAAATTTGGTATTGAAATCAATAGTAAAAACTTCCCATTTCCATTTAAGAATGGGAACCCACTGGATGTCTATGCTCAGCCTTTACCTTCTAACATTCCATGCATTTGGCCAAATAATCAATGACATATTTCTTCATACCAGACCAAAAATATTGGTCTCTTATAGTTGTAATGGTTTTATGGTATCCTAGATGTCCAACATATGTCACATTATGGATCTCCTTTAGAACTAAATTTCTCAATTCCTGAGAATTGGGAACATAAACTCTATCCCGAAATAAGAGGCTTCCATCCTCTTCTAGTTTGCAGTCCTTATATTTCTATTGTACACTATTTTGTTGTAAGCTTTATTTAACTTGCACATAACACTGATATGTTATTACAACCTATAGAATTTTATCTTTTAAATATGTCATGTATGCACTAATAGATGTAGCATGTATTTTATGCACCCTTCTGCTGAGTGCATCAACTACATTTTTCTCTTTTCCTTTTATGTGCTTGATTTCAAAATTAGACTCACTAAGAAATTCCAACCATCTAGTTTTTCTGGCATTTAGTGTTGGTTGTTCAAACAAGTATTTCAGACCACTTTGGTCTATCCTTAATTCAATTTTTTTTCCATAAGGTAATGCATCCACATCCTCAAGGCATGTGCTATGGCTTCCAACTCCAAGTCATGTGTAACATAGTTTATTTCATGATCTTTCAATTTCCTGGACTTATAACAAATTACATGTCCATTTTGCATAAGGACTCCACCGAGTCTTTCCTTTCACACAATGAAATCCCCATCTGGATATGCAACTTTTAAAATAGGTGCATTGGTTAGTAAAACCTTTAAGCACTGTAAATTTTCTTCACACTTAACACTCCATTCAAACTTTACTCCTTTCTTTTGCAAAGAGGTCATTGGGTGTGCAATATTGGAGAATCCCACAATGAATCTCTTGTGGTAACCAACTAGACCCATAAATGTTCTAACTTCTAAAATGTTCGTTGATGTTGGCCAACTCTTGATTGCTTCAATATTTTCTAGATCCACTGTTATGCCATATTTTGAAACATTGTGATCCAAATAATGGATATTCTTTTGATAAAAAGTGCATTTACTCAATTTGTCATACAATTGTTGCTTTCTCAACACTAATAGCACCATCTTCAAATGTTTATCATGCTCCTCCTCTGTCTTGGAATAGATGAGAATATCATCAAAGAATACAATGAAAAACTTGTCTAGGAAATCTTTGAACACCCCATTCATCAGACACATAAATGTAGTCAATGCATTTGTCAACCCAAAAGGCACCATCACAAATTCATAGTGTCCATACCTTGTCCTAAAGGTTTTTTGTTGGTGTATTCTTATCTAATTCTCACTTGATGATATATTGACCTCAAGTCAATCTTGGATAATATATTTTCTCCTTTCTGTTGATAAAAATGATCATCAATCCTTGACAAATGATATTTATTCTTAACTGTAACCTTGTTTAGTTGTTTGAATTTAATACATAACCTCAGTGTTCCATCTTTTTTCTTGACAAAAAAAATTGGGGCACCCCAAGGAGAAACACCTGGGTTTATGTACCCTTTCTTCAACATCTCTTCTAGATGCATTTGCAACACTTTTAGCTTCGGTGAGCTCATTCTGTAGGGAGTCTTAGACACTAGGGAAACTCCAGGTATTAAATCAATAGAGAAATCTATATCCCTATTTGGTGGAAATATTGTCAACTCCTCAAACACATCTTCAAACTCTTTCAAGACTGGATAATCTTCAATACTTGGCTCTTTTCCTTCATTGGCTCTTCCATATGGGTTGCATATATCTAGCACCCTTTTCCAAAACTTTTTTTCAGCTGCAACGCTGAAATCTCTCAGACAAATATAGGCCTTGGAATACTTTGCACTATCCTTGAATTCGCTTCCTCATCAAGACATGTGAAAACCTTGTTATAACAATCTAAAACAACACAATGTTTTTCTAGCCAATCAATACCAATCAAACAGTTATAAGACCCAAGTGGTATGATGTTCAAATTGACCTTAGTGTTAATTTCATTCATGTTTATAGGGAATTCTTTAACAAGCTAATTAATTCTTCTCTTGGTTCCAGTAGCTAGCTGAAATATGTAATATACCAGATATAAAAAGTATGCAAAACAGAAATAAAATGATAGAAATGGCATAATAAGAGCAATATAACCAGAACAATCACCACAATAACATTGAAATGATAACAGAATAACAACATAAATAACACTTTGATTCTGAGAGCAATGTTCACAAGCCTCTTCGAGGGGGCAACCTCCAGTCGAGCAGAGCTCTATTACAATAATATCCAAGCTAGGGTTCTCATACCCTCGGCTCCTATTTATACTAAATATGTCTATCAAAAGAAGCATCTAGAGGAATATCCTTCTAGAAGTGAAGCTTCTATTAGGTCTTCTTACATTCGAATTATTCTATTTTATTGCAAGACCTTATTAATATTGACCTTTATTACATCCGAATATATTTTTCTACCTATGTGCGGGTTAGGACCCTAACAAAATAACCAAGACTTTTCATGCTTACATTTCTTCAATTTAAGTCTTTCAACTAAATTTGGATCTATATAGCTATGATTAGCTCCATAATCAATCAAAATAGTTATGAGTTGATTATCAATATTACCTTCCACTTCAATCATGTGGGATTGATAGTCTGCTTATCTAGTGTCCAAGGTTACATAGATCCTTGGCATGCTCATGCCCATGTCCTACACTTTCTCCTCTTGCTTGATGCTATGTATAGTCTTCATTTTATCTCCTCAGTGAGGACAATATTTATGCATGTGATCTTCTTCACATCCCCAACACTTTATGGGATTTTGTCTTGGCCTCTTTCCCAAGGAATCTATCATTTTATGATCACCTTGAGATGGTTTCCCTTGTTGATGTGATTGAGAACTATTTCTATGAAAGGTGGCTTGAATCCTTTCTTCCTTTAATTCATCTTGTCATCCCAAGCCTTTTGGAAAGTTGACCTTCCTCTACTTTTCTCATACAAATACTTGGCCTTTCTTATGGATTCCTCTAAATTCATGGGCTCATCAAATGAATTTTATCCTTGTAAAAGGATGGCAGTCCACTCAGGAACCTATAAATGTTTACCTTCTCATCTCGGATGAAGCTCACATACCGAAGAAGTTCCAAGAAATTTCTCTCAAATTCATCTATGGTCATGTTCCCAAGTTTGAGTTCAAATAACTCTTGCATCTTCTTGTCATAGTATTTCTCTGACAAATATTGTTGCTGAAAATATTTCTTGAACTGCCTCCAAGAAATTATCTTTTCATCAAGGTGCTTAACCTACTTCAGTAGATCCCACCACATAGATGTTTTTCCTTGAAGGTGGTAGGCTTCAATTCTGGCTTCTGCATTTGATGAGTAGTCGTGTAACTAGAAATATTTCCTCATTCCCAAAAACCATGCTTATGCATCTTCTCTTTTCTTGTTCTCCCCATGAGATGATGGTGGGTTGATTTCCCTCAACTCCCTTGCAATCTATATTACCCATGTCTCCTTCTCTGATTTCTGACCAGAGACATACTTGGGTTGCTTGTCGACCTTAAACATGCATATGCTCTTCTGATCAATTTCCCTAGGGAATGATGGTGTTGATGCCTTTTAATACTCATTGACCATCTATATCCTTCATGATCATATCTACTATCATGAGATCTATATGTTTCTACTTGCCCAACACTAGCTTCTTGATTTGTGCCTGAATCTTTGTTGACTTGCTTCTGCAACATATTCAGGATTTGTAGTATCTCCTCCTGAGCTTTCAAGATCCTTTCATAATCATATCTATATATCTACACTTCTCTTTGCAGGCTTCTCATAGTTATAGGCTCATGTCCATCTCTTCTTACATTAGATTCAGTCTCAACATTTCCCATGATGACATGCAAACCTTTGATCTCTTCTTCGTGGATGTTATATCTTTGAGCATCCTCCATATCTCTAGTTCTCATATAAAAACTAATTTTTTCTTTCATGTATCTCTAATTCTGCAAAAATGTGCATGCAATAATTGTTGTTAGAATTAAGCATATTGAAAAATATTTATTAATTAGATTACAAGTCATTGTTCATTTCAAATTATGAATAATATAACTGCATTATTCCAAAATTTGATTCCTTAAAGAAATTCTTCTTTGAAACATATCTCCAATGGTTGTACCCATGCCTCATTCTGAGTGAAAAGTTACAACATTCATGGACTGCAATTTCCACCTTCTTATGGCTACATAATTAATTTATGAAAAAAATTTAGCACCCAATTTAAAATTATGGGTGGATATATGTTGTCTCCTCCTCAAGACCTTTCCAATGACTATTCATTTTCTCAAATCTGATCTTCGAGCTAAAAGTTATGGTTCGGAAAAGTTTTCATTGTTTTTCTCAATTTATCCCTATATGCTACAGGTGTCTTATTTCTCTTCTTGCACATTTTTTCATACCCTAATCCAAAATTTGGCTCCATGTCTATCTTCTATTGTTCATAATATTTCCAAAGCCTCCTCTTGTGCCTCAAATAAAGTTATGAGCAAGGCGTTATTCCCTCTGGAAGTAAACTGATGTCGAAATTTTGCCTTAGTTGTTTCAGTTGTAACTTTCTCATATGAGCTTTATTTTACGCCCAAAGTAGCTCGTTGGATAGATCTCTCCGAGTTCTTTTATTTAAGACACAAAGACATATTGTACCTGGGTACACTCTATTCTCGTGGGTTTTGATGGCCTAAAAATGTCGTTTATGGCCTCAAAATGGTCCCGCAAGTTAATGACCTTCAAAAACCTAAAAAAATCATAGAAAATTTGACTTTTTTTAGTGTTTTAATAGTCCTTTAATTTGAGTCGTCGATCCCAAATCAGAATAAATCTGGATCGTTGATCCAATCTCCATAGACGATAAACAATCATATATTTCTTATTGTAAACCAAACTTTCCCATCGATGTCCCCAATGCCCGATCATTGGTCATTGACCATCGACTGTTTGTCTTTACAAACCAAATGTTGCCTACGAACCTCGTCGATCCTCGACCATCGATGATTGGCCATCGATGAATTCCTTTGACAACCAACTTAGTAATAATTTCTCCGAACCTCAACCATCGCTCGTCGACCATCTCTTGTTTGATGTGACAACTATGTCGACGAGGCATGACATGTAGATGTTGACATGGCATGACACATCATCCTAAGGCATCAACTTGGTTGATGTGGCATGATTCATGGATACAGACATGGCATGACACATTATCTTGAGGAATCAACTTGGATGACGTGGCATGAAACATCATCATCTTTTTTTCCTTCATTGACAATCGACAACTTCTCTTGGGAGACTTAAAACACTCTGCTAAATCTGTCGATGCCCAATCATTGGCCATCGATGATCGAATATTTCTCTCAGACAAATGGAAACTCTTGGAAAATTCTACCAATCCCTGATCATTAGTCATCGATGATCCCCTTTGGACTCATAAAAACCTTTTCCAAATTTTGTCGATCCTTGACCATCAGCCATTGACAAATTTTGTTGGCAAACTTCAACACTTAGAATTTTTTTCCAAATTCCCTGACGAATTTGGGACTTCGATCTTCTATTCAGAATGATCTCGTCTATCGATTTTATTCCAACCTCCCAACAACTAAAAACAAATCCAGACCGTTGATCTGTCTCCTTTTCCAAACCATCGAAAATGAATCTCTGACGTTGATCTGATCTAAGTCGTTGATCCAAAGATTAAGCACAATTTCGATTGTCGATTCGCTAAACTCTCCCAGTTCTGTCGGTCTCCATTAAAACACAAATTTTGATCTTGTAGGTCGAATTTAACTCTTTAATCTGACTAATTGATGCCATTAAACATCTTATAAATTTCTAAGGAAACTAAATCTCAAATTTTCCCACAAATTTGAGGATTTTCACTATGGTTTTCCATTGTTTTTCTCCAAATTTGCTTAGACCAAACTATGTAACAACAAATTTTCCCAAATTCGCATTGGTTCTTGGTCCATATGGGTCCAGTGTTGAACCAGAAGCTCCTATACCACTCTACAACGTACCCAACCCCCAACCAAGTCACGTCAATGCTAAAACGATTCAATAAAAATATTTGATATCAAATTTAAATGCGGAAATAAAACACAACTTGACATTCAAGATCATGTAATTGTTTATGCTAATTAAATACATAAATGCAACTACTTTAACTATGCATAGTAGCAACTAAACAACATACAACAACATTCAACCACATAAATAGATATTTGAGTGCATCATTTTGCTCACAACAAGTAGTATTTAACCAAGATAACTCGGAGTAAATTGCACAACAACTATATCATCATTCAACATAGATGAACAGAAAAAATAAGAACACTTATCTTAAGAAATTATTCAACCCGTTGCAAAGGACAAAGATTCTTCCTAACCATAGACCTGTTGTTATAGTTCTCAACAACAGGTCACTTCTTAGCTGGGGTTATGAATCCACAAGAGACAGTCGTCCCTAAGGATGACTAGTGTCCCCCTCTCAACAATCAAACTCACAACTAATTCCAGTCCACCAGATCTCTTCCCCTCAACCTGCACAACCTAAGGGATGGAATCCCCTTCTTTGCTCGTAATCACTCGGGAATTTCCACTCCCCTCCAAGGTTTTCGACACATGTTGGACATGAATTCTACTTGTTGGGACCTCAAGAATTCCATAGCTGCAACACAAATTATCCCAACATAAAAAAACATGTGTTTCTTTAATGAATTTTGAACAACACATCACTCACAGGCCCATGGCCTCCTTCTACATGAATTTACAGCTCCAAACTGCTACCAAACATGCCCACAACAATTGTATTCAAGCTTAAGCACTTATAACTCCTTTGCTAGCCAAAAAACTCCATGTAAAAATAGTTCTCTCTCCAAAAACATGAACTTGTAATTCTCGTCTCCTACCCATACAAACTTCCCCTCTTTCTCTTGCTTGCTTGACTTGCACTCTTCCCCAAGATTATTATACTCATCCCCCATGCTTTAAATAACTATGGGATTTGACTCTCACACCCACCCTCTTATATGAATTCAATGATTGGGCTCTAGAACACTCAACATTTAATGGAAGGTTCATGGTAATGATAATTTAGAAAGAAGTGGTTTGGGTTTAATAAACATAGGTAATCTCTCCCCCCTTGGACCCATTCCCTATCTTGTGGATACTTAGCCCCCAAATCTCCATCTGTGTCCATCTGCAGATGGCGATACATTTTATTCATTGTATTCAATTTACATCATTTACATATTACATCGCTTTGGCTCTCGGCAATATACTACATCTATAATATACATTGCTAGTTTGGGGTTTGTAAATGGGGACGTTATACTTTCACCATTGAATTTTCACCAAAAGACGTAGAGAAACATATTTTGATTAAGGAATTGTCATTATGATTCATTTCAATTGCTCTCGGATTGAAAGACACCTCCAATAAATTTCCAAGCACAAATTAAGGAACTTAAATAGATAGACCTAGGCAAGATTGTATTGAAGACAAACCTTGGCTATGGAGCACAAATTTACCTCAACAATTGATAGGAAATTCCTCCCAGAAGCAACCAGACCTAAGTTGCGATGAATTTCCTCTAGACTATGCTCCTTTACAAATTCTTCAAGGGAAAACAAAGGTGAGCCAACCATCAAGACCAACGAGCGAACTATCCAAAGCAATAAACTCCATTATCCCACCTTCATCTAGTGTCAAATTAAAACCGAAGAGTTATCCCTCATTACTCTTGAAATGTGAAAGAGTTGATCCCTCATTAATATTAAAATGTGAAAGAGTTGATCCATGATTACTCTTGAAATGTGTGGTAGTACATATATTCATGAACATCGACTTTCATCCTCCATTAATAAATTTGATTTTCCATTTGGGTGGCATGCAAAACTTTGGATGGTTCATGAAAATTTTGATTGAGGGTTTAGGTAGATGAAAACCCCTCCATTTTCCTTCAATGTTCCACAATCCAAGGGTTAAGCTGCACTAGCCAAGGAATTGACCTATTGAATCCTTTCTCTCAAATCATGAAATAACTTTATTGATTCAAAGTGACTAACCTCTTTCTAGATTAGTGAAATGTGCCTTGCTAATCGACTTGTCGAATCCTTTCTCTCAATTCATGAAGATTAGCCAAATGAGTCTTGCTAAATTGGCATTCAACGAAGTCCCCAACTACAATTATCTCATCGATATGCCTTGACGAAGTCCCCAATTACAATTATCTCATTGATATGCCTTGGATAACAAAAAATTAACCCTTGGTATAGTGCAAGTGCTTCAGTGTGAGTGTGAATGTTAAATGAGCTAGACCCAATTGACACAACTTAACATTATTTATGTATGAAAAAATTCAATTTTAACATTAAACCCTTTACTCTATATATTCTCATATTGAGATATCCAAAGATAAATGATAACTTCTTATTTGAACATGATTGATATGGGATAGAACATTTGGATGCATACTATTTTTTAATATGCAAAATGACTAGTTGACTTTGATAAATACTATTTTTTAATATGCAAAATGACTTAGTTGAATTTGATAATGATTGATGTACTCAAATTGATCAATGAGTGGTTATGAGAAAAAGTTGTCACCCTCTGTAACATTCCCTTGTTACCAACACTAACAAAATGCTATGATACCAAACTGTAACGTACTCAGTCTACTGTTGAGCAATGCCACTCCAAAACTCTAGTGCGGGGATTCTACACTATAACCTTGATATGCACAGAAACATGTGAGGTAACACGCACGATCCCAAGCTAGATCACGCCACACAAATTTTCCTCTTCAGACACTGGTTATAACACCGGAACTAACACATAATACAATTGCGTGGACAATCATTCAGATCACACAAGTATTACTACGTGTGTAACCACTCTTAACACACGATTACTACTGTGTGCACAACCAATCTGGTGCCGCACACAGATTCGATTCCCTTTGTGCGCACAAATTTGCTTCCCCGTGTGCACAACGATTCTAGCCTCTTGCGCGCACAACAATTCTAAACTTACCTCGAAACTCATGACCTTTACTACAAATTTAACTAAAAGGAATACTTAATAATTGTCATACTTGCATGTGCAACAATAATTATTGAATACAACATCATGCTTACATGTACAAACAACACCATACAAAATAATGACAATTAATTATATGCAACGTCATACATGAAATAAGCTCATATCAGACATAGATAATTAAGCACACAGTAAATTAGACAAACACATAAAGGACTCTTATCTTCTTATAAAGAGTCACCAACTTTCTGCATAGCTTAGATGTTCCTCCTAGCCATAGACTTGGCTGCTCATATACTATCAGCAATAGGTCACCCCTGAGCTAGGGCTTAAACCACACCAGAGAAAAATGATTCCTAATGTTAGGCTAAGTTTTGATAATCAATAGATTTTCTCATTCCAACCCAACTGCTGCAACTAGCCTACAATCTCTCATTCCCCATAGTCATGTCCCACCCCAGGAAGTGTGCCCCTTCTATGCTCAACAGTCCCTCATTTGCCCCACTTCCCTTCCAAGGCTTTAGCAATGGGCCAGATAGGAAACCTCAGAGCCCTGTAACTAATGCTCAACGCACCAGGGAACAATTCCTAGCAAATCTCTCACCTGGAGAGAATGCTCACGAGCCTAACAACCTGCCTCTTCGACAAAAAATCTCTCACCTGGAGAGAATTCTCATGGGCATGACAACCTGCCTCTTTGACAAAAAATCTCTAGTTACTAGATGGAAAATCCTTTCCAAACCTTTCTCTACATATAAGGTAATGGTCGTTTCCCATTCACATGGTCCGACCCTTGAGGAAAAATGAGTGAATCCCCCCCAAAATACACTAAGTTTCAACCATATATTTGCATGATCATAAATGGACACTTGTTACCTTCAGAATTAGCTTTAGCCACTTGATGACTCGTTCCCATCCCTCGAGAACTTAGAATAAATAAATATCCATAAATTATGCTTTTCAGAAACATTAATAAAATAATCCCTTGGACTTAAGCCCCCCTTTTCCCTTTTCGGTGGAGTTTATTCCCTCGTCTCTTTTCGTCTGATTGGTCTGCGTACAACGATGTGATTTTATTAATAATTTGAGTGGGATTACATTTTACAAGTATAGACACACCGACCTTTTTTTCATCTCTACTCACTAGTCCAATAACCACACGCAGGATCTCTGGCATTATCTATCTATCTATCTATCTATATATATATATATAACTCGGTCTTATGCACACTTCAAGGTAATCCTCACACACTTATTCAGGTGTGCGCAACACTGTGAAATGTGCATGCTCTTTCGTTGGAAAACGATCCTTGCGCACTACTCAAGTGCGCATAAAATTGAACCAACACTTGGTGCCAACAACTCACCAGCCTAAATGTACATTTACATTTTCATTTACAATTGGGGTTTGAATAAGGGGTATTACATTCTCCTCCCCTTGATTTATGCACTGTCCTCGGTGCATTATACACACATGTACATACAAAAACTTCAAAAGTATTTAAAAGGATGTGGGTACTCTACCTGCATAGCATCCTTGCACTCCCAAGTTGCATCATCATGGCCGTACCAAGTCCATTGTACCTTTACTATCTCCATGGCTCGATTCCAAAGTTGTTTGATTTTCTGATCCAATATGAAAACTGGTTGCACTTGAAAATATTCTTTTGACTCCACCTGAATCACATTCCAATCAATGACATGATTATCATAAGTATGTACTTTTTGAGAAAAGATACATGGAAAAAATTATGACTACACAAGGATGCAGGAAATTCAAGCATATATGTGAGAAGACCAATCCTCTCTAGGATTCAAATGACCCATAATAGCATGTTTCCAGCTTAGAATAATTTCCCAACTTCAGGGAACTGTGTCTTACTTTTACTTTCAAGAACACATGGTTACCCACTTTAAACTCTTGGTGGATTTTGCCTTTATCTGTGCAGCTTTTATTCCTGTCTTGGGAAGCCTTAAAATATGCCTTATCTTCACCATCTTCTCTTCCATTTCCCGGAGCAAATTTTGCCCAACCATTGCGTAGTCTGTTGGGTTCTCCCAACTCACTGATGTGTTGCACTTTCTACCATAAAGTGTCTCAAATGGGCTCATCTTTAGAGATGTTTGATACCGATTATTTGATATCGATTATTATAAGAAAATTCAACCAAGGTAAATGTTTTTCCCACTGCGTCAGTTTGTCCATCACATACATTCTTAGCATATCTTCTACCTCTTGATTTACCCTTTCTGTTTTCCCATTTGACTCTAAATGATAGGTTGTGATAAAATTCATATTTGTCTCAAATCCTTTGAACAACTCTTTCCAAAAATTCGATGTGAACTTGGGATCTCTGTCAGATACAATTGTCTTAGGTACACCATGCAACCTAGCAAGTTCTCTCATGTATATATCAACAATGTTGGCTTCCTTGTGAGTTGACTTTGCTGGAATAAAATGGGAAGCTTTAGTAAGCTTGTCCACCACTACCATAATATAATCATGTTGCTTAGCAGTCATAGGAAGCTTAGTAATGAAATCCATGGTTACAACTTCCCATTTCCACTCAAGAATGGGAAAAGGTTGTAGCAAACCAGCTGGGTGTATGTACTCAGCCTTGACCTTTTGACATTCAAGACATCTAGCAATAAAATCAACAAACTCATTTTTCATGCCTGGCCAATAATATTGTGTTTTGACCACTGCAATTGTTTTCTGGTAGTCTAGGTGCCCAACATAAGGAACTTTATGCATCTCTGACAATAAATAAAAATTCAACTTCTGATCATTTGGCACATAAACTATGCGCCTATACATGAGAATTTCATCCTCTTTTAGCTCATAACTTTCAAATTTTTGTTGCAATTTACCTTGTTATGAATTTGTCTTTATGTCCACATAACACTGATTTGATTTGGAGACCTATAAAATTATGTCACTCAAATTTGATTCATACATGCTAATGGTTGTAGCATGCATTTCATGCACCCTCTTGCTGAGTGCGACAACCACCTTATTCTCTTTTCCTTTGGTATATTTGATATCAAAGTCATACTCACTGAGGAAATATAACCACCTGCTTTGTCTGGCATTTAAACTTGGTTTTCCAAACAAATATTTCAGACCACTATGGTCTTTCCTCAACTCAATTTTTTTCCCCATGAGGTAATGCCTCCACATCTTCAAGGTATGCACTATGACTGCAAATTCCAAATCATGAGTAACATAGTGTCTTTCATGATCTTTTAATTTCCTTGATCTATAGCATACCACATGCCCATTTTGACTAAGGACTTCATCAAGCCCTTCCTTACATGCACCAGTGAACACAACAAAGTCTTCATTAGGATCAACAATCCTTAAAATTGACGCACTTGTTAACAAAATTTCCAAGTGTTGAAAACTCCTTACACAATTTGGAGTCCATTAAAATCGCACAACTTTCTTTTGCAATGATGTAATTGGATATGCAATCTTTGAGAAGCCTTCAATGAATATTCTGTAGTAACCTGCAAGTCCCATGAAGGACCTCACCTATGCGACATTCCTTGGTGTTGGCCATCCTTCAATGGATTTTACCTTCTCCAGGTCCATAATTATCCCTTCCTTTGAAATGATATAAAACGAGTAATGAATTTGTCTATGGAAGAATGAGCACTTGCTCAACTTTGCATACAATTGATGTTCTCTCAGTACTTGCAACACCATGGTCAAGTGTTGCTCATGTTCTTCTTCATACCTTGAGTAAATAAGTATGTTATCCAAAAATACAATGACAAACTTATCTAAGTATTATTTAAAAATACCATTCATTAAACACATGAAGACAACTAGTGCACTTGACAACCCAAATGGCACTACTGTGAACTCATAATATCCATACCTCATTCTGAAAGTAGTCTTGATGATGTCTTCTTCTTTAATTCTCACTTGGTGATATCCAGATCTGAGATCAATCTTTGAAAATATCTATGTGCCCCTCAGCTGGTCAAAGAGGTCATCTATTCTTGGAAAATGATACTTGTTCTTTACTGTTACTTTGTTCATCTCCCTAAAGTCAATACAAAGCCTCAACATACCATCCTTCTTCTTCACAAATAATACTGGGGCACCCCAAGGTGACACACTTGGTCATATATACCCCTTCTTCAGAAGCTCTTCAAGTTGCATCTGCAATTCCTTCAGCTCTGGTGTACTCATCCTATAAGGAGTCTTGGATATGGAGGTTGCCCCACGCATCAAATTTATAGAGAAACCGATATCTTTTTTTGATGGAAACCCCAGTATTTCTTTAAATACATTTTCAAATTCTTTTAGTACTACACAGTCTTCAAAATTTGGCACTTTATCCTTAGGTGTCTCCTCCATGTGCGCTACAAATACTTGGCATCCTTTCCTGTAGTTTTTCTTCAATTGAAAGGTTGAAACTTCTATGATAATTATAGCTCTTGGAATGCCTTGAATTGTTCTTAAATTTCCTTCCTCATTCAAGCAAGTAAATGCCTTATTGTAACAGTCTAGAACGACATGATGTTGGTCCAACCAATCTATACCAATGAGGAAATCGTAAGAGCCCAAAGGTATGATTTTCAAATCATCTTTTGTGCTCAGCCCATTCACATCCATTAGACATGCCTTAACCATCTCATTAATTTTCTTTTTTTCTCCTATAGCTAGCTGCACCAACCAAGGTTTTTCAAGCTTGCTTCTTGGCAATTGGAATTTTCCCACCATCTTAGGATCTAGATAACTATGACTAGCCCCTGAATCAATTAAAATAGCAACGAGCTGGTCATTAATCTTACCTTCTACTTCAATCATGTGCGACTGAAACTCAACTTGCTTGTTATCCAGGGCTGCGTAGATCCTTGGTACATTTATGCCCATGTCTTCTATTATCGTAGCGTGTTGTGCATTGTGAACAATACTCACTTTTTCACCTATGTGAGGGCAATCTCTATACATGTGGTCTTTCTAACAAACCGAACATTGAATAGGTGGTTGCCTTGGTCTTTTCCCCATTGTCTTAGTCATTTTATGCTCCTTGGGAGTTGGATGTCCTTGAGAAGTATTTCTGGAAAATGGTGGCTTAGTCCCCTTCTTCCTCTAATCCATCTTGATTTTCTATTTGTCTTCCCAATCCCTTTGGAAAGTTGGTCTTCCCCTTTATTGATCATAGAGACATTTACCTCACCTTGTGGTTTTCTCCAATGTCTTGGAGTCATCATATTGTATCTTGCCACTGATAAATGATGGCAACCCACTCAAGTACCTCTAAATTTTAACTTGCTCATCCTTGAAGAATGCAACATATTTCAACAGTTTTAAGAATATTCTTTCATACTCGTCTATTTTCATACTCCCAAGATTGAGTTAAAAGAACACCTTCATTTTCCTGTCATAGTATCACTTGGTTAAGTATCTCTTTTGGAAATATCTTTTAAACTCCCTCCAAGTAATCTTGTTGTTATTAATGTGTTTCACTTGCATGAACTAATCCCACCACATTGATGTTTTTCCATTTAGTTGATAGATGGTGATTCTCCCTTTTGCATGCACAGAGTAATTATGTAGTTGGAAGTACTTCCTCATGCCCAACAACTAGGTCTCTACATCTTCATCCTTCTTGTGCTCACCATCAAAGGTAGGAGGGGTGATCTTATTCATTTCTCCATGTAGCTCGTCCACTCCAATCCTTCTCTTATGCTTTCTTTTAGGAGATGGAATCGAGCTACTGCACATTTTCTTAAATGAATGCTTTGGTGAGTGATGATGATTCCTATCAACACTTATTGTTTTTTTTCTCTCATCATGAGACCTGCGACTTCTTGACTTGCTTGAATCTATCTCCTTATCCATTTTCTTTTCTATTATGTCCAAGCTTTGCATCAACTTGATATTGAAGCCATTTTGTTGTTCTTTGGCTTTCATAAGCCTCTCATTATCAGCTTTATAGATTTGGACATATTTTTGTTGTCTCTTTATGGTTTCTACCAAATTTATGCGCTCTTTCTTGCCTTCTATATGCTCATTGGATTCTATACTATCAATACCCATATTGATATACAAACCACCAAATTCATCATCATGGTTGTAAATTCTCTGCGTATCTTCCATGCTTTTGACTCTCTGCGTTGATTATGTCCTAATTGAATTGTTATTAATTCTATAAAATGTGAAGCCAATAAAATTTGTTAGACGAATTCATGCAACAACTTCATAAAAAATCTACACTATTTTGTTAGAATCATTTCTTCTGATTTTTTGGATGATTTTAACGTCTCAATTCAAAATTTCTCGGTGAATAGTTGGACTCCTTTGTTCAAAACTTTCCCATCAACTGCTCCCTTGCGCAATTCTGAGTCTTGCGCAATAAATTATGGTCATTTGAAATTCACCCAAATACTCTTTTACTATGTCTTTTTGCTTTCTGAAGCTCGTGCGTGCATTGGTATTCAACATGTACCAATGCACGATGTCAATATTTAACATATACACCGCTTATCAATATTACGCCCGCACCACCAGTTTTGCTTCACGTAGCCCCAATTTTTTAGTGTACACACTCTGCACCATTGTTTTCTACGCATTTCCAGTGCTGCACCCCACAATGTCAAAACTTAATGTGCACACTTGTGCATTCTTATTTTATGCGCACCATAGCCACGTTGTAATTCCTAATTCGACCACTTACTAGTCCACATTTTGCCTTAAGTAGATACTTGGCCCATGCAAACTCAATGTTAAAAATGGAGCTTTGATACCATTTTGTAATGTTCCCCCATTACCATCACTAATAAATGTTTTGATACCAATCTGTAACGTACCCAACCTACTGTTGACCAATACCACTCAAAAAATCTAGTGCGTAGATTCTACACTATAACATTGATCTACGCAGAAACATGTGAGGTAACGTGCACGATCCCAACCTGGATCACGCCACACAAATTTTCCTCTTCAGACACTAGTTATAACAACAGAACTAACCCACAATACAATTGTGTTCACAATCATTCAGAGCACACAAGTATTATTGTGCATGTAACCACTCTTAACACATGATTACTACTAGGCAGGAAACCACTCTTAACACATGATTACTACTACGCAGGCAACCACTCTGGTGTCGCATGTAGATTCAGTTATCTTTGTGCACATGGATCTACTTCCCCGTGGGCACAACAATTCTAGTCTTTTGCACACACAAATTATTTCCCTGTGCGCACGACAATTCTAGTCTTGCCTCAGAACTCAAGACCTTTATTACAAAGTTAACTAATAAGAATACTTAATAATTGTCATACTCTGCATGTGTGACAATAATTATTGAATACAACATCATGCTTACATGTACAAACAACATCATACAGAATAACGACAATTAATTATATGTAACGTCATACAGGAAATAAATCCATATTAGACATAGATAATTAAGCACACAGTAAATTAGACAAACACATAAAGGACACTTAGCTTTTTATAAAGAGTCACCAATTGCGCGCAGAGCTCATACATTCCTCCCAGCCATAGACTCTGTTGCTCATATACTTTCAACAATAGGTCACCCCCGAGCTGGGGCTTAAAATCCACCAGGGAAAAATGATTCCTAATGCCAGCGTAAGGTTTGATAATCAACAGAATTGCTCATTCCAAGGTGTCCAACTGTTGGAGTTAGCCTACAATATCTCATTCCCCACATGCATGTCCCACCCGAGGAAGTGTGGCCCTTCTCTGCTCAACAGTCCCTCGACTGCCCCACTTCCCTTCCAGGGCTTCAACAACAGGCAGTAGAGGAAGTCTCAGGGCCATGTAACTAATGCCCAACGCACTAGGGAACAATTCCTAGCAAATCTCTCACCTGGAGATAATGCTCACATGCATGACAACCCTCCTCTTCGACATCAAATCTCTGGTTACTAGATGGAAAATCCTTTCCAAGCTTTTCTCTACAGATAAGGTAATGGTCGTTTCCCGTTCAGATGGTCCGACACCTGAGGAAAAATGAGTGAATCCCCCCCAAAATACACTAAGATTCAACCATGTATTTGCATGGTCTTAACTTGACACTTATCACCTTCATAATTAGCTTTAGCCACTTGGTGACTCGTTCCCATCCCTAGGGAACTTAGGATAAATAAATATCCATAAATTATACTTTTCGAAAATATTAATAAAATATTCCCTTGGACTTAAGCTCCCATTTTCTCTTTTCGGTGGAGTTTAAGCCCCCCGTCTCTTTTCGTCTGATTGGTCTGTGTGTAACGATGTGATTTTATTAATAATTTGAGTGTAATTACATACAAGGATATGCGCACTGACCTTTTTGCATCTTGGGTCACCAACCCAATAACCACACACAAGCTCTCCGACCTCACACACACACACACACACACACACACACACACACACACACACATAAAACTTGGTTCAATGCGCACTTCAAGGTAATCTTCACGCACTTACTCAGGTGCACACAACACTATGGAATGTGTGCACCCTTCCCTTGATGCACAATCCACTCACACTTACTCAGGTGCGTGCAACACTATGAAATGTGCACGCTCTTTCTTTGGAAAACAATCATCGCTCACTACTCAAGTGCACGCAAAACTAAACCAACAACTCACCAGCCTAAATGTACATTTACATTTTCATTTACATTACACCCTACCCACATGGATTCAAATCCCATTTTGTAACATGTTTACTCTGAATAAACGATTATTAATAAATTATATATAATTTATTTATAAATTATTAAGTTAACTTTAAATTTAAAATAAAAATAAACAACTACTAATTTTTTTAGAAAGAAAAAAAATATAAAAATCAAAATTCCATTTTTATAGAATAAATCTTATTTTATTGAATTTTGCATTTTAAAACTTTTTTCTTTCTTTCTAAGTGATGTATCATAGGGAAACTAACTTCTTAGGTATTTATTATATCCAATTAAGAACTATTTTTAAAATGTAAAAGTCAAAATAGAATTTATTCAATAAAAATATAGGTGAAATAGGTGTGGATTGAAATTTCAAAAATAAATAAAAATATAATAAATTGGATTTTCAATATTTTAAATGTTTGGAATATATTTAAAAAGATTTAAAATTATTATTTTATATATATTAAATAATTATGTTTAAATATAATTAAATTTTTGAATATCTCCTCCCCAGTAAATACATCTTATAACAATATTGAACTCCAATAAATATATATAAATATAAATATATATAATTATCATTGTAACGTCATATAATTAGAAATAATATAAAGACACTTTAGCCCATCATTATCAGCCGGTCACTTGAAATATTCTATGTGAACATTATCACTCCACGGGAAAGTTCCGGAATGATTCCTTTGCGTAACGCCGAATTTTTATCCTATCCCGACTAAGGTAGAGACCAACTAATAAAAACATTCCAAGTAATCGTGTTCTTATTCAATGAAACTGGAAAGGGATGCGCTCATCAAATCAGATCGACGCGAACGAGATCATTTCGGCCGCTTTTTTAATTCAAAAGGTCTTGCCCGTATGTTCATCTCTTTACTTCAAGACGAAGTATACTTTAGGACAAAAATTCTGTGACTTAGCCACGAAGTAAATTTCACGCGCTCAACATTGCGGCGCGCGCGCATATATATGTATATATAGCGTAGAGCAAACAACCTCATTGTCATCAGTTCACGCAGATATTCACTTGCACTAGTGTAGCAGCACCTCTAATCGCTCGATTTCAAATCCTCTGAACCTCACACTCCCTCGTTTTATTTTAAACACTTCAAACTTCAAAAGCACGGCCTGAGCTCGATTCCCGATACCCCGACATGGCTAAACCCTCGCCAAATCAGAACAGCCACAGCAAACCCGAAAGCCGCTCACTGGAGTCGAGGCAGTTTAAGGGAATCCGAATGAGAAAATGGGGAAAATGGGTGTCGGAAATACGAATGCCCAAATCCAGG
>ML782832.1:221909-235233 GCA_009831015.1 Picea engelmannii
ATTAGCTTTAGCCACTTGATGACTCGTTCCCATCCCTCGAGAACTTAGAATAAATAAATATCCATAAATTATGCTTTTCAGAAACATTAATAAAATAATCCCTTGGACTTAAGCCCCCCTTTTCCCTTTTCGGTGGAGTTTATTCCCTCGTCTCTTTTCGTCTGATTGGTCTGCGTACAACGATGTGATTTTATTAATAATTTGAGTGGGATTACATTTTACAAGTATAGACACACCGACCTTTTTTTCATCTCTACTCACTAGTCCAATAACCACACGCAGGATCTCTGGCATTATCTATCTATCTATCTATCTATATATATATATATAACTCGGTCTTATGCACACTTCAAGGTAATCCTCACACACTTATTCAGGTGTGCGCAACACTGTGAAATGTGCATGCTCTTTCGTTGGAAAACGATCCTTGCGCACTACTCAAGTGCGCATAAAATTGAACCAACACTTGGTGCCAACAACTCACCAGCCTAAATGTACATTTACATTTTCATTTACAATTGGGGTTTGAATAAGGGGTATTACATTCTCCTCCCCTTGATTTATGCACTGTCCTCGGTGCATTATACACACATGTACATACAAAAACTTCAAAAGTATTTAAAAGGATGTGGGTACTCTACCTGCATAGCATCCTTGCACTCCCAAGTTGCATCATCATGGCCGTACCAAGTCCATTGTACCTTTACTATCTCCATGGCTCGATTCCAAAGTTGTTTGATTTTCTGATCCAATATGAAAACTGGTTGCACTTGAAAATATTCTTTTGACTCCACCTGAATCACATTCCAATCAATGACATGATTATCATAAGTATGTACTTTTTGAGAAAAGATACATGGAAAAAATTATGACTACACAAGGATGCAGGAAATTCAAGCATATATGTGAGAAGACCAATCCTCTCTAGGATTCAAATGACCCATAATAGCATGTTTCCAGCTTAGAATAATTTCCCAACTTCAGGGAACTGTGTCTTACTTTTACTTTCAAGAACACATGGTTACCCACTTTAAACTCTTGGTGGATTTTGCCTTTATCTGTGCAGCTTTTATTCCTGTCTTGGGAAGCCTTAAAATATGCCTTATCTTCACCATCTTCTCTTCCATTTCCCGGAGCAAATTTTGCCCAACCATTGCGTAGTCTGTTGGGTTCTCCCAACTCACTGATGTGTTGCACTTTCTACCATAAAGTGTCTCAAATGGGCTCATCTTTAGAGATGTTTGATACCGATTATTTGATATCGATTATTATAAGAAAATTCAACCAAGGTAAATGTTTTTCCCACTGCGTCAGTTTGTCCATCACATACATTCTTAGCATATCTTCTACCTCTTGATTTACCCTTTCTGTTTTCCCATTTGACTCTAAATGATAGGTTGTGATAAAATTCATATTTGTCTCAAATCCTTTGAACAACTCTTTCCAAAAATTCGATGTGAACTTGGGATCTCTGTCAGATACAATTGTCTTAGGTACACCATGCAACCTAGCAAGTTCTCTCATGTATATATCAACAATGTTGGCTTCCTTGTGAGTTGACTTTGCTGGAATAAAATGGGAAGCTTTAGTAAGCTTGTCCACCACTACCATAATATAATCATGTTGCTTAGCAGTCATAGGAAGCTTAGTAATGAAATCCATGGTTACAACTTCCCATTTCCACTCAAGAATGGGAAAAGGTTGTAGCAAACCAGCTGGGTGTATGTACTCAGCCTTGACCTTTTGACATTCAAGACATCTAGCAATAAAATCAACAAACTCATTTTTCATGCCTGGCCAATAATATTGTGTTTTGACCACTGCAATTGTTTTCTGGTAGTCTAGGTGCCCAACATAAGGAACTTTATGCATCTCTGACAATAAATAAAAATTCAACTTCTGATCATTTGGCACATAAACTATGCGCCTATACATGAGAATTTCATCCTCTTTTAGCTCATAACTTTCAAATTTTTGTTGCAATTTACCTTGTTATGAATTTGTCTTTATGTCCACATAACACTGATTTGATTTGGAGACCTATAAAATTATGTCACTCAAATTTGATTCATACATGCTAATGGTTGTAGCATGCATTTCATGCACCCTCTTGCTGAGTGCGACAACCACCTTATTCTCTTTTCCTTTGGTATATTTGATATCAAAGTCATACTCACTGAGGAAATATAACCACCTGCTTTGTCTGGCATTTAAACTTGGTTTTCCAAACAAATATTTCAGACCACTATGGTCTTTCCTCAACTCAATTTTTTTCCCCATGAGGTAATGCCTCCACATCTTCAAGGTATGCACTATGACTGCAAATTCCAAATCATGAGTAACATAGTGTCTTTCATGATCTTTTAATTTCCTTGATCTATAGCATACCACATGCCCATTTTGACTAAGGACTTCATCAAGCCCTTCCTTACATGCACCAGTGAACACAACAAAGTCTTCATTAGGATCAACAATCCTTAAAATTGACGCACTTGTTAACAAAATTTCCAAGTGTTGAAAACTCCTTACACAATTTGGAGTCCATTAAAATCGCACAACTTTCTTTTGCAATGATGTAATTGGATATGCAATCTTTGAGAAGCCTTCAATGAATATTCTGTAGTAACCTGCAAGTCCCATGAAGGACCTCACCTATGCGACATTCCTTGGTGTTGGCCATCCTTCAATGGATTTTACCTTCTCCAGGTCCATAATTATCCCTTCCTTTGAAATGATATAAAACGAGTAATGAATTTGTCTATGGAAGAATGAGCACTTGCTCAACTTTGCATACAATTGATGTTCTCTCAGTACTTGCAACACCATGGTCAAGTGTTGCTCATGTTCTTCTTCATACCTTGAGTAAATAAGTATGTTATCCAAAAATACAATGACAAACTTATCTAAGTATTATTTAAAAATACCATTCATTAAACACATGAAGACAACTAGTGCACTTGACAACCCAAATGGCACTACTGTGAACTCATAATATCCATACCTCATTCTGAAAGTAGTCTTGATGATGTCTTCTTCTTTAATTCTCACTTGGTGATATCCAGATCTGAGATCAATCTTTGAAAATATCTATGTGCCCCTCAGCTGGTCAAAGAGGTCATCTATTCTTGGAAAATGATACTTGTTCTTTACTGTTACTTTGTTCATCTCCCTAAAGTCAATACAAAGCCTCAACATACCATCCTTCTTCTTCACAAATAATACTGGGGCACCCCAAGGTGACACACTTGGTCATATATACCCCTTCTTCAGAAGCTCTTCAAGTTGCATCTGCAATTCCTTCAGCTCTGGTGTACTCATCCTATAAGGAGTCTTGGATATGGAGGTTGCCCCACGCATCAAATTTATAGAGAAACCGATATCTTTTTTTGATGGAAACCCCAGTATTTCTTTAAATACATTTTCAAATTCTTTTAGTACTACACAGTCTTCAAAATTTGGCACTTTATCCTTAGGTGTCTCCTCCATGTGCGCTACAAATACTTGGCATCCTTTCCTGTAGTTTTTCTTCAATTGAAAGGTTGAAACTTCTATGATAATTATAGCTCTTGGAATGCCTTGAATTGTTCTTAAATTTCCTTCCTCATTCAAGCAAGTAAATGCCTTATTGTAACAGTCTAGAACGACATGATGTTGGTCCAACCAATCTATACCAATGAGGAAATCGTAAGAGCCCAAAGGTATGATTTTCAAATCATCTTTTGTGCTCAGCCCATTCACATCCATTAGACATGCCTTAACCATCTCATTAATTTTCTTTTTTTCTCCTATAGCTAGCTGCACCAACCAAGGTTTTTCAAGCTTGCTTCTTGGCAATTGGAATTTTCCCACCATCTTAGGATCTAGATAACTATGACTAGCCCCTGAATCAATTAAAATAGCAACGAGCTGGTCATTAATCTTACCTTCTACTTCAATCATGTGCGACTGAAACTCAACTTGCTTGTTATCCAGGGCTGCGTAGATCCTTGGTACATTTATGCCCATGTCTTCTATTATCGTAGCGTGTTGTGCATTGTGAACAATACTCACTTTTTCACCTATGTGAGGGCAATCTCTATACATGTGGTCTTTCTAACAAACCGAACATTGAATAGGTGGTTGCCTTGGTCTTTTCCCCATTGTCTTAGTCATTTTATGCTCCTTGGGAGTTGGATGTCCTTGAGAAGTATTTCTGGAAAATGGTGGCTTAGTCCCCTTCTTCCTCTAATCCATCTTGATTTTCTATTTGTCTTCCCAATCCCTTTGGAAAGTTGGTCTTCCCCTTTATTGATCATAGAGACATTTACCTCACCTTGTGGTTTTCTCCAATGTCTTGGAGTCATCATATTGTATCTTGCCACTGATAAATGATGGCAACCCACTCAAGTACCTCTAAATTTTAACTTGCTCATCCTTGAAGAATGCAACATATTTCAACAGTTTTAAGAATATTCTTTCATACTCGTCTATTTTCATACTCCCAAGATTGAGTTAAAAGAACACCTTCATTTTCCTGTCATAGTATCACTTGGTTAAGTATCTCTTTTGGAAATATCTTTTAAACTCCCTCCAAGTAATCTTGTTGTTATTAATGTGTTTCACTTGCATGAACTAATCCCACCACATTGATGTTTTTCCATTTAGTTGATAGATGGTGATTCTCCCTTTTGCATGCACAGAGTAATTATGTAGTTGGAAGTACTTCCTCATGCCCAACAACTAGGTCTCTACATCTTCATCCTTCTTGTGCTCACCATCAAAGGTAGGAGGGGTGATCTTATTCATTTCTCCATGTAGCTCGTCCACTCCAATCCTTCTCTTATGCTTTCTTTTAGGAGATGGAATCGAGCTACTGCACATTTTCTTAAATGAATGCTTTGGTGAGTGATGATGATTCCTATCAACACTTATTGTTTTTTTTCTCTCATCATGAGACCTGCGACTTCTTGACTTGCTTGAATCTATCTCCTTATCCATTTTCTTTTCTATTATGTCCAAGCTTTGCATCAACTTGATATTGAAGCCATTTTGTTGTTCTTTGGCTTTCATAAGCCTCTCATTATCAGCTTTATAGATTTGGACATATTTTTGTTGTCTCTTTATGGTTTCTACCAAATTTATGCGCTCTTTCTTGCCTTCTATATGCTCATTGGATTCTATACTATCAATACCCATATTGATATACAAACCACCAAATTCATCATCATGGTTGTAAATTCTCTGCGTATCTTCCATGCTTTTGACTCTCTGCGTTGATTATGTCCTAATTGAATTGTTATTAATTCTATAAAATGTGAAGCCAATAAAATTTGTTAGACGAATTCATGCAACAACTTCATAAAAAATCTACACTATTTTGTTAGAATCATTTCTTCTGATTTTTTGGATGATTTTAACGTCTCAATTCAAAATTTCTCGGTGAATAGTTGGACTCCTTTGTTCAAAACTTTCCCATCAACTGCTCCCTTGCGCAATTCTGAGTCTTGCGCAATAAATTATGGTCATTTGAAATTCACCCAAATACTCTTTTACTATGTCTTTTTGCTTTCTGAAGCTCGTGCGTGCATTGGTATTCAACATGTACCAATGCACGATGTCAATATTTAACATATACACCGCTTATCAATATTACGCCCGCACCACCAGTTTTGCTTCACGTAGCCCCAATTTTTTAGTGTACACACTCTGCACCATTGTTTTCTACGCATTTCCAGTGCTGCACCCCACAATGTCAAAACTTAATGTGCACACTTGTGCATTCTTATTTTATGCGCACCATAGCCACGTTGTAATTCCTAATTCGACCACTTACTAGTCCACATTTTGCCTTAAGTAGATACTTGGCCCATGCAAACTCAATGTTAAAAATGGAGCTTTGATACCATTTTGTAATGTTCCCCCATTACCATCACTAATAAATGTTTTGATACCAATCTGTAACGTACCCAACCTACTGTTGACCAATACCACTCAAAAAATCTAGTGCGTAGATTCTACACTATAACATTGATCTACGCAGAAACATGTGAGGTAACGTGCACGATCCCAACCTGGATCACGCCACACAAATTTTCCTCTTCAGACACTAGTTATAACAACAGAACTAACCCACAATACAATTGTGTTCACAATCATTCAGAGCACACAAGTATTATTGTGCATGTAACCACTCTTAACACATGATTACTACTAGGCAGGAAACCACTCTTAACACATGATTACTACTACGCAGGCAACCACTCTGGTGTCGCATGTAGATTCAGTTATCTTTGTGCACATGGATCTACTTCCCCGTGGGCACAACAATTCTAGTCTTTTGCACACACAAATTATTTCCCTGTGCGCACGACAATTCTAGTCTTGCCTCAGAACTCAAGACCTTTATTACAAAGTTAACTAATAAGAATACTTAATAATTGTCATACTCTGCATGTGTGACAATAATTATTGAATACAACATCATGCTTACATGTACAAACAACATCATACAGAATAACGACAATTAATTATATGTAACGTCATACAGGAAATAAATCCATATTAGACATAGATAATTAAGCACACAGTAAATTAGACAAACACATAAAGGACACTTAGCTTTTTATAAAGAGTCACCAATTGCGCGCAGAGCTCATACATTCCTCCCAGCCATAGACTCTGTTGCTCATATACTTTCAACAATAGGTCACCCCCGAGCTGGGGCTTAAAATCCACCAGGGAAAAATGATTCCTAATGCCAGCGTAAGGTTTGATAATCAACAGAATTGCTCATTCCAAGGTGTCCAACTGTTGGAGTTAGCCTACAATATCTCATTCCCCACATGCATGTCCCACCCGAGGAAGTGTGGCCCTTCTCTGCTCAACAGTCCCTCGACTGCCCCACTTCCCTTCCAGGGCTTCAACAACAGGCAGTAGAGGAAGTCTCAGGGCCATGTAACTAATGCCCAACGCACTAGGGAACAATTCCTAGCAAATCTCTCACCTGGAGATAATGCTCACATGCATGACAACCCTCCTCTTCGACATCAAATCTCTGGTTACTAGATGGAAAATCCTTTCCAAGCTTTTCTCTACAGATAAGGTAATGGTCGTTTCCCGTTCAGATGGTCCGACACCTGAGGAAAAATGAGTGAATCCCCCCCAAAATACACTAAGATTCAACCATGTATTTGCATGGTCTTAACTTGACACTTATCACCTTCATAATTAGCTTTAGCCACTTGGTGACTCGTTCCCATCCCTAGGGAACTTAGGATAAATAAATATCCATAAATTATACTTTTCGAAAATATTAATAAAATATTCCCTTGGACTTAAGCTCCCATTTTCTCTTTTCGGTGGAGTTTAAGCCCCCCGTCTCTTTTCGTCTGATTGGTCTGTGTGTAACGATGTGATTTTATTAATAATTTGAGTGTAATTACATACAAGGATATGCGCACTGACCTTTTTGCATCTTGGGTCACCAACCCAATAACCACACACAAGCTCTCCGACCTCACACACACACACACACACACACACACACACACACACACACACATAAAACTTGGTTCAATGCGCACTTCAAGGTAATCTTCACGCACTTACTCAGGTGCACACAACACTATGGAATGTGTGCACCCTTCCCTTGATGCACAATCCACTCACACTTACTCAGGTGCGTGCAACACTATGAAATGTGCACGCTCTTTCTTTGGAAAACAATCATCGCTCACTACTCAAGTGCACGCAAAACTAAACCAACAACTCACCAGCCTAAATGTACATTTACATTTTCATTTACATTACACCCTACCCACATGGATTCAAATCCCATTTTGTAACATGTTTACTCTGAATAAACGATTATTAATAAATTATATATAATTTATTTATAAATTATTAAGTTAACTTTAAATTTAAAATAAAAATAAACAACTACTAATTTTTTTAGAAAGAAAAAAAATATAAAAATCAAAATTCCATTTTTATAGAATAAATCTTATTTTATTGAATTTTGCATTTTAAAACTTTTTTCTTTCTTTCTAAGTGATGTATCATAGGGAAACTAACTTCTTAGGTATTTATTATATCCAATTAAGAACTATTTTTAAAATGTAAAAGTCAAAATAGAATTTATTCAATAAAAATATAGGTGAAATAGGTGTGGATTGAAATTTCAAAAATAAATAAAAATATAATAAATTGGATTTTCAATATTTTAAATGTTTGGAATATATTTAAAAAGATTTAAAATTATTATTTTATATATATTAAATAATTATGTTTAAATATAATTAAATTTTTGAATATCTCCTCCCCAGTAAATACATCTTATAACAATATTGAACTCCAATAAATATATATAAATATAAATATATATAATTATCATTGTAACGTCATATAATTAGAAATAATATAAAGACACTTTAGCCCATCATTATCAGCCGGTCACTTGAAATATTCTATGTGAACATTATCACTCCACGGGAAAGTTCCGGAATGATTCCTTTGCGTAACGCCGAATTTTTATCCTATCCCGACTAAGGTAGAGACCAACTAATAAAAACATTCCAAGTAATCGTGTTCTTATTCAATGAAACTGGAAAGGGATGCGCTCATCAAATCAGATCGACGCGAACGAGATCATTTCGGCCGCTTTTTTAATTCAAAAGGTCTTGCCCGTATGTTCATCTCTTTACTTCAAGACGAAGTATACTTTAGGACAAAAATTCTGTGACTTAGCCACGAAGTAAATTTCACGCGCTCAACATTGCGGCGCGCGCGCATATATATGTATATATAGCGTAGAGCAAACAACCTCATTGTCATCAGTTCACGCAGATATTCACTTGCACTAGTGTAGCAGCACCTCTAATCGCTCGATTTCAAATCCTCTGAACCTCACACTCCCTCGTTTTATTTTAAACACTTCAAACTTCAAAAGCACGGCCTGAGCTCGATTCCCGATACCCCGACATGGCTAAACCCTCGCCAAATCAGAACAGCCACAGCAAACCCGAAAGCCGCTCACTGGAGTCGAGGCAGTTTAAGGGAATCCGAATGAGAAAATGGGGAAAATGGGTGTCGGAAATACGAATGCCCAAATCCAGGGGCAGAATTTGGCTGGGCTCCTACAACACCCCGGAAACGGCTGCACGCGCCTACGACTTTGCCTTGTATTGTCTGAGAGGATCGGAGGCCAAGTTCAATTTTCCTGACTCCCCACCGGAAATCCCCTGCGCCTCTTCTCTATCGCCGCCGCAAATTCAAACGGCCGCCGCCAAGTTCGCCACAGAAGAATTCCAGCTGCCTTCTGAAGAGGATGCAGCGTTCTCACGCTCCGTTTCCAAAGCAGAATGCAGCAATGATGGCCAACAGATTTCGGCAGTACCCGGTCGGACGTTTTGGGATTCTGTACTGCTCGAATGTCTGGAGAGTGGCAAGTCTCTTAGTTTAAATGATTTTCCTCCCTTAGATTTGTCCATGGACTATTTCGGGGTTCTCTTCCAACCGAGGGAAGACTGGAGTCAGGAGGGGGTTTCTAAATCGGTTTTTCCTGTTGTAGAAGATTCTGCCATGAAAGTTGAGTTAAGCTCTACTCTTATTTGAGAGAGAAAATTTTGTAGAAGATTCTGCCATGAAAGTTGAGTTAAGCTCTACTCTTATTTGAGAGAGAAAATTTTGTAGAAGATTCTGCCATGAAAGTTGAGTTAAGTTCTACTCTTATTTGAGAGAGAAAATTTTGTAGAAGATTCTGCCATGAAGGTTGAGTTAAGCTCTACTCTTATTTGAGAGAGAAAATTTTGAGATTGATGAATTAATGCGCTTTTCCACAAATGAGGGCCTGAGTTGTGGCTGGAAAGAAAATGGCGTCCACCTCTTCAATTTTTTTTATATAATTAAGTTAAATTTGATTATCAGTGTACAATAAAACAGAGGAAATTATTACAATTAATTTTAGTTCCATGATCATTTGAAAATGGATAGAAAACCAAAGGCCTTATTATTTTACATGAACCTAGAAACTGTTTGTAAGTCTTAGGTAGTTTTAATACCTTAAAATAGTAAGTTTTTGCAGAGTTTAAAGTTATTGTACTAGATTAGTCGGGTGCTTGATTAAAAAAATATCGATGCTTCATTAAAATTACATCCACTTTATAAAATAACATGGACTAAAAATAAAAAATAAAAACAAAAAAAACAGTCTTACAAAGTTCATGGTCATTGAATTAATTGGTTGCGTTGTTGTTCATTATGACCAACAATATATTCTGGACAGCTACTTTTCCTTCATCATTTTTGAACAAAACAAAGGCACTTAGAAAAGAGAAGCTTAAATGAATGATAATCCACTACACATACCACTGCCTAAAATAAAATCCAAGTATCTGACCTCACATAAAAATAAATCTAAAAAGATGGAATATACTGATTAGATTTCAATTAGCATGGCTTATTAGATTATACTATTATCTTCAAAAGGAGTTGGTTAAAAGTTTTACTTTTTGAGTTTTTTTTTTCTGAATTTGGTTAAGTAAATTTGGATAAAATAGCTATTTTTTGTTGTTTAAATTGTATTTCTGAATGTATAAATGGATTCAGTGTGGACACTCCAATTATATAAATTTAGCCACTCAAAACTACAGATCCAACCATTCATCACCAAATTTCGAACAAAATTAAAGAAAAGAAATTACCAAAAAAACATCCAAAAAATTCAAAGAGTAGAACATTTAGACTACTACTCTTTGAAATTATATATCTGAAAAAAAAATTCATAATCAAAACATAACATTACTGCATAAAAACCCATCAGCCACTAGTGCACCTTGATCAAACAAGAAAAATTACAACACATTAAACTACCTATGCAAATACATTGTAATGGAAACGCTAATATTCTCAATGTCCAAATATTAATTACACTAAATCGCATGCTCGCTGAGCTAGTTGCTACTTCAAAGCTAACAAAGCTTGATTGTGTTATAACATTTTAAATATCGCACAACAGATTCATAACAAAGATATTTGGGAAATAATACATGTTCAAATAGAGATCTAAAGGTTAAAAAAAGTACTCATGGTAATTAAAAATTGTCTGTCAAAATACAATTCAAATTTTTCATATTGTTAATTTTTTTGATAAAATTGTCAGAAAAAGTACTAGTCATAAAACTGTTCTAACAGGCACTATAGTTGTCAAAACCGTCAAAATTGATATAACTAAAAATTCTTCAGACTGTCAACTTTTTGAACCGGTATTAGTTAACTTTTTTCCTTTTTTTAAAACTGTCGTAACAGTCAAAACCATCAAAATTGATACAACTAAAAATTCCTCTAATGTAACTTTTTTCAATAAAATTGTGGAAATAGGTACTAGTACACTTTTTTTTTCTTTCTTTTTTATTAAACTGTCATAACAGGCACTACAGTACACTTTTTTTTCTTTCTTTTTTATTAAACTGTCGTAACAGGCACTATAATTGTCAAAACCATCAAAATTAACTGTCAGTTGAGTTTTGAAATTCCTACCCTATTACACATTATCTTTTCTTATGTCAAGGTATAGCTTTAGTGGCCACCATACAACAATGGTTTACGTCGCTAAATTCCACATTACGACTTCACAACAATTGAAATATGTCAATTTAAAAAATATGCAAAGATTAAAATCTACAAAAGAAGTATAGGAAACAACAATATTTAAAGCCAAAACATGTTGTTCAAGTTACACCACATTCTAGTCAGCGAAACCACACAAAATTGCCCCTTCTAATGATCTGATGCCTATGTGATGCAGAGAGAACATATTAGCAGACACAATAAGAATCTGAGCATACATGGCTTCGCAATGCACAAATTAAAAAAAAAAACCGTTGAAAAGAGAAATATTTAAAGTTGAAATATGAAAACTAATTTAAATCTAAAACATGAAATTCATTGTTAAAACTGGCATGAAGCCTCAAATTTGAGAGCAAATATCTACAGACAAATTCCAACAGCGAGAAACTAAAGTTTCACCATTTGAAGCCAAAACAAAAACCTATTATGTGAGAAATTTAAAAGGTGAACCTGTAAAACCTCCAGAGTGGCCAAACGAACTATGATGCAGGGGCCTGGAAGTGAATCATTTAAAGACCTGGAAAATTAATTTTTTCTATCAGTGAATATCTGGGCAGAATTCATCAAAAGAGTCCCTTTGGTTATTGGTCTATCTTCTGTCCGGCCTTTTTTTGAATTTTTTTTGGCTTTCGAGCAAACAAGCAAAATCTGTTAAAATACATGAATGGGTAAAAACATATTATAATTTCTACTCACTGAAAACATAGTGGACGAAGATGGGGTATCTCTGGAACCATTTTTTGGTAGACCTCCTAAAGACTACATCGATGCCCTGAGGGCGAGGGGCGGGAGAATCCCTTGTGGGTATGCACATATATTGAAGATTCGCCCCACATGGGCTCTTGGGCAATTCACAGATTCAGCTTGCCCATTGGATCACCAGACTCAGAAACGAACAGAGAACATTTTTCATAATGAATTCATATTTTGCTAAATTTTAAATGATTTATATTGTAAAAATTTTGCCGAATTTCATTAATAAAGAAAGTTTCCTGTAAGGTTAGATTGCTCTGTCCCTAAAATGTTAATGATAATAACCAAGAATTGATGAAAGAAAATCAATTTTGGGCCAGCCATAAATGCTAGTAATCAGATGCCCAGTGCAATGACATCGAATTCGTTGTAAAGAGGACAAATGATTACCTATTACAATCCCACTGTGCAATGACATCGAATTCGTTGTAAAGAGGACAAATGATTACCTATTACAATCCCACTGTAAAATTTGTCTCTACACCTCGGAGAGAGTAGAGCGCTGATAGGACCTTCTCTAACAATTTGAGTATGCAAATAATCTACAACAAATCCAACCAAATCCTCAGCAAAGAATGAAACTACTTCAAATCCATAAGTGACCTTCAATGCAATTAACTAACCATTAGGGCTTAAACCCAAGGCAGACTCACCAGATTGTCTGGTATTCTTTGTCGAATCCAGGCTTTGTGGTTAGCTGGCGTTATTTGTGAACCCAGGCTTTATGGGAGGTGGCAAAGGAAAGGCATGCTGTGATCGTAAGAATTGTATACACAAATTCCAGCTTCATTCACACTTGCTAGACTTTTGAATGCTTCATCAGTACTATTCCATTCAATTTCAAAAGCCCCACGTAGAACTCTGTCGAATGTCATCCATAAGGATGATAAGTATTGCAAAATGTAATTAAGGAATTGTAGGATGGACCTATGAAGTGTAGATTAATTGGTTTGTGTGGGGTTTTAGT
>ML782832.1:252451-262568 GCA_009831015.1 Picea engelmannii
GAACATGGTAGAAACCACTTGATTACCGGTCATTGATGTAACCGTTAACAAGTGCGAGGGAAATCACCATTGATGTCAATGACTCCCAAGGTACTATAGTACAATCCATCGACTGTGAATAAATGAGTTGATGTCGAACAACCAATGAAATCTTTCGATCAAGGGCCAATGATGTAAACCCATGGTCGAAAGCGAGGAAACTTGCCATTGAGGCATGCAAGTCCCAAGGTACTAAATAATTCCTAAGCCTTGATTCTGGATAATGTGTTGAATTCGACGGAACAAGCCTCGTCACAGGAGGGCCTTGATGTATCCCCCATCAGTGACATGAAATGAGTAACAGAGTTTGAAAGTGAAACAGAGCATGTGACAATTGGACTTCGGACACAGGGAAGGCCGACACGAAATGAATGGATAATTGCAGATGGCCGACTCAAATAGAGGTTTCAGATGGACATCTCTTGAACATACGAACGACACGACCAATGATTTGGCAGCATTGACTCAAAGACGACACATGGAAAGACCTTGTTAATAAATCGACTGAGAGACAAATGGATTTCCCAAACTAGCTTCAAATGATAAATAGGGGGTGTCATGTCCAAGAGCGACACTTACTGCCAATTAACACAAAGATGAAACATATCCCTTTCCCAAATTTTCCCCCACCATTTCTGGTAAGTAACTCTTTATTTTTACGCAAGCTTGAAGAGGATCACATATGCTTGTTGATATAAGCTCATCCTTCGGACGAGTCCCTCGGAGTATTTTTAACGAACCCTAAGAAGGAGTGGTTCGGTCTCGTCACGGGTCAGTCAATGTTTGTTTAACGAGTCCAGAGATAGAAAACTCGAAGGTTTTTTAAGATTATAGAGTTTGGAAAAACACTTAAAAGAGAAATCTCTCAGTTCCTTTTTCGTACAGTAATCCAATGAGACCGAAAAAGGGTTAAACTATCGCTCGAAGGATGCATACTTCAAATACTTTAACGAGCATGAAAATAGCAAGATCGCTCGACAATCTTTTCATGTTTAGAGAGTCTGAAAAGAGCTTAAAGTTAACTCCAGGGGGGTTCCTTTTTCATGTAACCACTGCAAGCCCGGAAAAGAGATAAAACAACGCTCGATCACGTTCTCATGTTTTTCGCAAGCGCAAGAACGGATAAAAGGCACTTGAGGTTTTATATCAAAACCATAGGAAACAAACAAAAACACACCACACCGCAAAAGTTTTGGTCCATAATCATCCGCATTGGGTACCTGCAAGTCATTTTACTCACTTCCATATTAGTAATTAGGGTTAAATAATGAATAAACATGAAAAAACCCATTTTTACCATGGTAAAAAGTAAATAAAATAAATTCACAATTCATTTTACCATATTATTTTCACCTTTTACCATTTGAGTGCAAAAAACCTCCATTTTACCTTCTACCTTCATCGTCGATTTTCGGGAGCTTCGGGCCATCATTCTTCGAGCCGTCTATGGTGTTTTGGTAAGCTCTCCATTCTCTATCTTTTCGTGGTTCAAATTCATGATTTCATTGGTTAAATTTCAAGTTTTGAGTCCATTTTTCAAACCCTATGCGTGTAGAAGGATTCTCGTAGGCTGCCCATACGGGGCCTGCGAGAATGCTTCATTCTTGTAGGTGGGCCTAAGGCAGCATGCGAGAAGTTCTCACTGTGTGCCATAGGGCCACCTACGACCAACGCAAAGTTCAAAAAAGTTTGTAATTTTTAGCCAATAAAAAAGAAATTTCCTCATGTTTAAGATTATTAACTATCTTCATATGTTTCCCATGCAGGTTTATAGTCATCATAATGGTACTCGAATGGAGAGAACGGGAACACGAGGATGATAATGCAACCGCCGAAAATCACCCTCCGACCATTGCTGCCTTAAGAGATTGCGGTCTCTTGAAGTATTTCCGCATACTGGGCATGAGAGCCCAAGTTCGATTGCTAGAACACTTAGTCCGGATGTGGGATCCAGATCAACAGGTTTTTAATGTCGGATCTCACACATTGACTATTGACATTGAGGACATCTCTTGATTGGGCTATCCAGGCGAGGGTCCTATGTCAGTTTGACTGGTAGCCAAAAGGGTGGTTTAAAAATGAGTGATTATTGCCGGGAGTACTGCGTGCCTGAGGATGAATGACAAAAAGGGAAAGTGGCCATTTGGGGAGTGACTGATATAACTCTCTGTACCATTCTCTTCACTATCGCTCGGATGGCAGGAAGTGTTTCCCCACATATGGCTCTATAGATCTATTTTTAGTACACCATCGAGTGTACTGAGCCCCGGGTCTTCAACTGGGCTGACGCAGTTTTACGCAGTCTCAAAAAACAACTGACCAAATGCAGGCGTGGAGATCTAAAACAGTTTGGTTATGGATCATTGCTGGTGTCCTTCTTCTGTGAGAGGGTCCCAGTGTTTGGACTTCATGCTGAGTGACACTTTCCGGGTCCCAGGGATCCACGGATGTTACGATGGTGTCAACTCATGGCTAGACATGTGGCAGGACCGATCGTCAGGTATGACGATCTCTTCTTCGAATGGCTTCAAGGCCAGGTGCTGAAGGTAGAAGATTATGCATACGCAGGCTTGGATTTTCGCGGCGATCTTGACCTTGCACTTCCTGAAGACGCACAGTGGGGTGACATCGGTAAGAAGTACACAATTTTTTTTTAAGTTTTTTAAATGTTTTTTGATTTTAAACACATTTAAATGTTTTTTGTTTTCTAGATTTATCCAAAGACTAACACAAAATTTTAATTGATAACACAGATGTTGGGGCATATAGACCTGCTGGTTGTTCTCCTGTCCAGCGTCGAGGAGAGGCAGCAGTTGCAGTTCCCCAGTATGCCAAGGACTATCTGACAGTGGAGCAGAACTTAGAGGGTCTAATGGCCGATGTTCCAGATATGCCTCTGGAGGAGATCCCAAGACGCGATCAGTCACACTGTGGGAGTCTCTGCCTCTATGGGTTGCTTGCTCCTCAGAGTTGCTAGGAAATTAGTGTGCTATCATGAACATCATCGATGTCATTATGTAGAATCCATAGGCTTCAATTTTGATATTTTGGTCTTCGGACACATTTTGTAAAAACAAACTTTGATCGTTATATATACATGGGTTCTACCGGCTTACTTTACATTGTGTACATTTGAATGTGTTTGATTTATAAATGATTTAAATGCCTGTCCAATACATAATTAGCTAAAGCAGCTGTCAATGTATTAAGACATCTAGGAATGTGTTGATATTCTATGTAATCAAAATGTCATTCCAAGAGGCGAATTCGCAAATATATCCTTAATAAAGTAGGACTTCGAATAGAATATACATTACTGAGTTGTAGTACTACCAACTGCGAGTCAATTCGAACAACCAAATGGCAAATTCTGAGAGAGATAGCATCAACCAGTAATTCAACCACGACGCTATACTCTGTGATGTTGTTGGTTGCTCGGCCAAGACATATACCTCGTAGAGATATGATTTCGTTTGTCGGGGCATATATTTCCCATGCAGCGGAAGCTAGGTTTCGAGTACTACGGCTAGCACCGTCGGAGAAGCCAATATAAGGTAGCGAATACTCCTACATATGGCAATCAAACACAACGTCACGTAAGGGCAGATACCAGATAACGTCAAAAACAAAACTAAAGTAACACACACACTCAGTATGATACATAAAATACAAGTACTCATGCACAAATGACTTATGCATAGTACTTCTTTAAGTACAACCCATTCCTGGGTTCACTCAAAGGTACCCCATCATAATCCACTAGCTCATACGCTCCTTTTTCCAACACTCTGCTAACAATGTAAGGCCCACGCCACATTGGTTTGAATTTTCCATCTCCTAAGACATCTTTATCTTGTTCATATAGAAGAACAAGATCTCCCTCAGAGAAGACATGAGGTTTGACATGCTTGTCATACTGTGCCTTAACACGTTTTTTCTGGGCTTCTATTACAAGAGTAGCGTCACGGCGAGTCTCGTCTAATCGCATCAAGTACAACAGACGTTCCTCTTCGGCAGAAGTGTTAGGTAAGAGCTCTACGGCTAGGTTCAAAGACGGGATTTCACATTCTATTGGCAGAATGGCTTCCATGCCATAAACTAAACAAAAGGGTGTAAATCCTGTGGCAGATTTAACAGATGTCTGATATGCCCACAATGCCAAAAATAACATCGTGCGCCAGCTAGTTTTATGGATTCCTATCATCCGTCGAATCATAGTTATAAGAACCTTATTGATGGCTTTGACCTGGCCATTGGCCTGTGGATAATAGGGCGTTGAGCTATCATGACGAAGGCCCAACTTCTCTGTAAGTTCAGACATCATATAATTCCTAAAATGACTACCGTGATTGGTAACGATAGCCTGAGGAACACCAAAATGAGTGATGACATGGTTGAAAAGGAATAAGGCTGCAGTCTTCCCAGTATTGTCGAATGTCGGCATCGCCTCGGCCCACTTTGTGAAATAATCAACAGCTACAATAATGTAACCATGCCCCCTGGCCGAGTGAGGGTGACATGTCATGAAATCAATGCCCCATTTAGAAAAAGGACCTACTGAGACCACATGATGAAGGGGAGAAGGATGCGACCGAATCTTCTGATTATAGTTCTGGCAGGCATGACACTTCTGAACAGTAGTAATGCAGTCAGTGAATAGGGAATGCCAAAAGTAACCTGCACGTAAGATCTTCTGGGCAGTAGAATACCCAGACATATGACCACCACATGCTCCTGAATGGCAGTCATTCAACGCTTTCTCAGCTTCGTCAAAAGTCAAAAAACACCGAAAGACAGAGTCAATGCCTTGACGGTATAGAGTATCGCCAAGGATAATATAATGACGTGCTTGATAACGGACGCGACATCGTTCGGCACTAGACAAAGCAGGCCAGAAAGTTTGAGTTTGGAGATATATAATGATATCTCCGTACCAAATATCGTCGGTACTGATAAGGACAAGTGACTCGTCAGGTAACGAATCGACTGCTACCTTTTCCGTGGCAGTGTGGGGAAAATCACAAATTAACTCAACGAAAACTAGGGATTTCTTCGACGTGGCGCGATCGAATTCCAAATCGAACTCCTGGAGAATAACAATCCACTTGGAGTACTTGCCCCCCAGCAATTGACGTGTCAATATATGTTGCATGGGGTTACAGTGTGAAATCACTGTAGTTTTCCTGGAGAGAATGTAATGACGGAAACGTTGAACTGCTTGGACAGCAGCCAAGGCCAACTTCTCAACATGTTAGTATTTGATTTTCGTAGAGGATAGACTTCTACTCAAGTAATAGATAACATGTTCATCGTGGTTATAATCCTCTTGAATGAGAACCATGCCGATAGTATACTCGGACGCAGCTAGATAAAGAAAGTAATCCCGACTATAATCAGGAGGGAAAAGAAGAGGAGCTTTCGTGAGGGATAACTTTAAAGCTTCAAAAGCGTTGTTAGCAACCTTATCCTAGACAAACTCTGAACCTTTCTTTAGAAGACGTGTGAAACCGCGAGTAATCTCGACGTAATTCGAGATGAAGCGACGAAGAAAGTTTGCTTTCCCCTGCAAACTTTGTAACTGGCGCAAAGAAGAAGGAGGAGGGAGATTAAGAATCGCCTCGACCTTGATAGGATCTACCTGGATCCCATGGCGTGAAACAATGAAACCGAGGAGACAGCCGGATTCTACGCAAAAGACACATTTATGAGGATTCAGGCGAATGCGATAGAATCGACAACGAACAAAAATTGCTTGGAGATGATTAGGGTGATCGACTCTACGTAAAGAGTGAGTCGACAAATCGTCCAAATAAGGTTGAACAATATGCGTGATATCATGAAATGCGTAAGACATAGCACGTTGAAATGTAGCACCTGCGTTCTTCAGACCGAAGGGGAGTTTTCTGTAGGCGAAAGTACCCCAAGGAAAAATAAAATCTGTTTTATGTTGGTCCTCAGGAACGATATTGATTTGATTATAGCCGGAAAATCCATCCATGAGGGAAAAGATTTCACTACTGGCACAGTCATCGACGATCTGGTCAACGAAAGGGGTTGGAAAATTGTCCTTTGGACAAGATTTGTTGATATCCTGATAATCAACACAAACGCGTATACTACCACCCTTTTTATCAATCGGTACTGGGTTGGAAACCCATTCTGTCAATGCCACGGGATAAATAAAACCGGCTTTAAGAAGTTTTTCAACTTCGAGTTTAATGGCTGCCGCTTTACGTGGATGGACAGGACGGAGGCACTGCCGGATTGGTTTAGCTCCAGGGTATGTCTTAATCTCATGAACGACGATAGCAGGGTCAATACCCGGCATTTCTTTGTAAATCCATGCAAATATATCACAAAATTCTTTAAACAAGGAAGTATAAGTGACAATTTCTTCGGGAGAACACGAAGCTCCAATATGAACGTTCTCGACTATCCCAAGTTTAACTGAAATATCTATGGTTATCGTGGGCGAAATTTTACTCAGGTTCCCTTCTGCAAACACATCTCGTGTAGATTGGGGAACAATGGATATAATAACAACGGTCGACGAAGTCGAAATTCGCTGATAATTCTCAAGAGTCTGTTGTTCCATAAACAGAACGAAACGATGATGTCCATCGTCCCAAGGGGTGTCATCCAAGACGGACATAATCATCTCATCAGTGGGAAAAATGACACGGAAAGGATCAGGAGACAACTCATCACAAGAATAAGTAGTAAGGGTTGTCGATTGAATAGCTTGATACGCAGATTCAACCGGACTTAACGGCATAACGTCGTCGAAACAAACATGATCTCCAGGATCATGGACTAGCCAAGGGTCAGCAGACACTGGAAGTTCATGAGGTACAATAGAGATCATATTAATAGAAGCAATAAATGGGCGTGGAAGACCGGGTGGTGGTGGTATGGGGAAAGTACCCGTTAACGAAGAATCTTTTAAAAGACCGACCCCAACATTCTTGTAACCCGGTGGGGTTTTAGCGATGAAAGGCATGTTGCCAACGTGAGTATCAACATTAAAAAAGGCAAGTTGATCGACCGTAACCACTTTTCCCTGGTGAGGAAATCGTACGACACGGAAAAGGGTTGACACAACAACACGCATAGAATCGACCCAACTACAACCAAGTAGAAGATTATAATCTAGGGGGTATCAAAAACTTCCACTTCCACTTGGACGTTCTTACCTTCCAAAGTGACAGGCAACGATGGTAGAACACCATAAGGCTTAAAACCCGAGCCGTTGAAGGCTCTCAAAGTGTTTTGGGATTCGTTTAAAGGAGGAGAGCCAATGGCTTTCCAACAAGTAAAAGACATTACACACGTAGAGGCATCCTCATCAATAACAGTCTGAAAAATGCTCTTGTCGGCGACAACAACTTGGATTTGAAATGCAAGCTGTGGGGGTAACCTTGGAATATGATCTTCCAAGTTAAAGACTATCAGATTCGTATCTGTTGGATCAATGCCACCTATAGATTTCAACAACGCCCTTCGTTGTGCAGGACAAGACTGAAGGACTTCCAGGGCAGACATCGCTGAGGGTGCTTGGTCCAGATCTTCGACAATGCTATAGTTCTGGGCTGCCCGAGCATGAGGATTGAATGCCGAATTCTTAACGACACCTTTCGGAGGTCGTAAAACTGTATCAAGACTCGGTCGTTCGAGATGAAGAGGACCTTTCGTAGGTGGATTTGGTGGAGAAGGCTGTACCAGATCAGGAGGTAAGTCATTGACCTTCTCCTTAGAAGGAGTATATTCTTTATCTCTAGTGGTAAGCGCAACATTGTCTTTTGTGGAATCACTGGTGCACATCAAAACATAAGATGATGTAGAAGTAGAGGGTTGGTCGTGGATGACCAACGAAGCCTGTTGTTGAGACGGGAAGGGTTGAGACAAGATTGTCGGAGTAGAGGGTTTGGGTGTTCCTTGAAGGAACTTGTTAACCTTGGCACGTCTCGGACAATCCTTCGTGTAGCGATCGTCACCATAGATAAGGCAAGGGTAGCGTGGTTTGTGCTTATCCCGGTCATCAACTGGAGGTGATTTGGTTTGCTCATTCTGATTATTGTTTTTACTCTCCTTATTCTTGCCTCTCCCTTTTTTAGACTTATTTTTACCGGTCGACGTAGATTGAACAACGTTCACTTCAGAGGTTTTACCAGTGGGAGGAGCAGGAGACGGAGCACTTTGAACATTAGAAGAATTGGATTTCGGGGTTGTATTTGAAACGGAGTGTGAGTGGCTATGAGTGGAACCAATCACACCATTAGCTACATGCAAGGCAGCGGGAGTAGTAGAAGTGCTAGAACTACCAGGACGAGGTAAATCAGGTAGTAAATCATACAAGGTTCCTGTTTGCGAATAAATGAGATCAAGATACTGAGCACGACTAATAGCCTGCTCTTCTATGGCAACACCGTCCATAGCAATGTCTTTCCCAATTTTGTTTACAAAAGACTTTGTAAACCATTCCGCCAGTAACTGATCAGGAAGCTCAAGTTTAATGAGACGTCGCCTCCGTCGCCACTCATGAATATGATCAGATATATGAGTGCTCGAGCTTTGTTTGAAAGAGGTTAAAATCTCAGTTCCGGTATCATAACGGATCGGTAACTGGTAATGTGTTAGAAAGGCCATTGCAAGGGTGTTGAAATCCGAAAAGAAACCTCGTGGTAATTCAATGTACCACTTCGCAGCAGCACCTGTAAGAGTTTGTTGAAAAAGACGCAGTCAAATGGAGTCATCCATCAACGAGTTGGACGAGCACCACAAATGGAAAGTCATGACATGATTATTTGGGTCCTCTCCCACCTTCCCATAGAATTTTGGAATGTCCGATGGAAGCTTTGCAGGAATAGCAGGCCATTGGGGAGAGTGACGAATAGGATCATTAAGAATCCTAGACAAATCTGGCAAATCCAAAGTAGCAAGAAAAGGCAACTGTCGATTCACTTGTGGATACTGGTGACTTTAGGGTGGAAGCCCTGTCGGTAGACCAGTGGGACCATATGCAGTCTGCCCCCAGAGGGAAGACCCTGGTTGGGTCTGTGGTGGCTGAATAGGATAGTAACCCCAAGGATTTTGACCTTGAGTTTGAGTAGGGACGCGAGGTTGAGTAGTCTGACCTGAACCCCAAATAGGATTAGTCACACCTGGATATGGTTGGCCTATAGTAGGGACAGCTTGCTGCCCCCTAGCATTTTGAGGAAAGTTTTGCATAAGGTGATTCCAATACTGGGCCAATGCAGGAGGTATGTTTTGTCCTAAAGGTGAGGTTGGTCCCCCTATCAAAGGGACAGTTCCACCCGGAAGTTGTGTACCAACCGTAGGTTGTGTAGTAACTGTGTTATGTCCGGGAAAAGGAAAAGGAAACGTACTACCCTGTCCACCAACAGGATTGTGCAAGTTTGGCGCAACAGTCGGGACAATGCTACTAGTATTAGGATTGCCAGTAGGAAACTGAGGGAGTGTCGGGATGAAACTGAGAATAGGATGCCCATGAAAATGAGGACCACCTGGAGAACCAGCTAGAGTTTGCGGAGGTGTTGGATGGGAAACGTTCAACAAAGGATTCAGCGCATGGTAACCATGAGGTAAATTTGGGTTAACCTCAGGAGTTCGCTGGGTATTGATAGGGGCAAGAGTAGTTGCAGGAATCTCGGTTTGGACACTCGTAGTAGTCACGAGATGGGCCATCTCGGGAGGAAGAACAAAATGATACGTGGTAGTCTCTGGTTCAGGAGACACAGGAGGGTTGATTTCGTAGACAGGGGATGACTCAGTACCAAACAAGACTCGTCGAAAATCACCCGACCAAAAAGGATCCTGGCCTACTACACCGTGAGAAGGCCCAACAGTTGATTTAGAGGATGTAACAATGGTTTCTTCAGAAGGATTTAATCATCCAACAGGTCGTTCACCACGACGAATGCGATAGTCCTCTATAGTATGGGTTATTCAAAAATCAGCAAGAGGATCAGTGGATTCTACTTGTGGAGGTGGTGTAAAAACTTCTGGGACGTCACTTATGTCCACGTGTGGTAGAGTAACAAGGGGAATTTCACCTGGA
>ML782832.1:263538-325380 GCA_009831015.1 Picea engelmannii
ACTCATAATTGTGGGTATACCTCGGAGTGACCCCCGTAATACGTGAAATCTCTACACCGATGTCAACAAAGCAGGGTTAGTAACTCTGCCAACACCAATGTGACCTAATGCTTGACCCTTGTGTTAGAAGGGCTTCCCAGGACAACATGCTGCCAATGGAATTCAACACTCCCTAACTCAAGATGCTATTATTTGTTTTTGAGATTTTGGAGAGTGTGTCTCTCTTCCTACTCCAAAGCACTAGCCTAGCTAAATGTTGGTGTAAAAGAGCCCTAGAAAAGAGTTACTAGGTCAATTTTAATATTACGCAATGTTTTCAAAGGCTATTGTTTACTCAAAGGTAATGGAAGTGAAACTCGTGATGTATGAATCTGACCCAAATAATCCAAGGATAATGATAAAAATGATTCTTTTCATTCCATGAATCCTAGTTACGGGAGAGAGAGTATCTTCCAAATCAATCTCAATACTACAATGCAAGTGCAATGCTCAATTTCTGTTCAGATGCCAATGTAAACAATCATATATCAATGACCAATTTCCATATGTCTTTTTCAAACAAACTCTAAAAACTGGATTTTCAATGTTTTTGAAAAGGGCAAAAACAAACTCTTGAAAGAAAACTTGTCGTTCACTTTCCAAGAAGAAATCTGATTAATGAGAAAAGAAAATCAAACCGTCAATAATCAAACTATGACAACCCAACCAAAACTTTCAACGAAAGTAAAGACAAAAGCAAACCAAGGAGTTCCTCAATGCAAAGGAAAAAATGTCCTTTCGAACCCATAAGCAAATGAGAAACACCAAACACTGAACTCTCAACCAATCACTAGTTCTTAGCCGACTCAACACACTCAACTCCATAAATCAGAGAGAATGAAAATGCCAAAAAGGGCCAAGACATGAAAGTCAAGCTATAAAGGCAAGCAAAAACCTAGAAACCCTAGATTAGTTCCAGCAAGCCAACTAAAGAAAAATATATGTAAGTCACTGATTCAGTAAGCCAAAGAGGTGTAAATCAACAGATATGAGCAATTGACAGAGTCAAAACTTGAATTCAAAAATTTCAAAAAATATGTTCGCAGGCCAATGTGGAACACAGTGCGAGAAGCTAGTGTTCTCGCAGGCCATTTTGATACAAAGTACGAACTGTTCACACTGGAATATATATGTAGAGTGTGAACTTTCCAGGTTCTCGCAGGCTGTTAATGGACACAGTGCGAGAATCCCTTAAACTAATGAAAATTTTGAAAGAGCAGGCAAAATTCAAACTGGCTTATAGACCCAGAAGGTCTCTCAGGGTATCCTGAGGACTCAGAGACTGACAAATCAAGAGAAAAATGAAAACAGAGCAAATGGCCACAAAAAACTAAAAAACCATAAAGAAAAAAGGGAATAGTTCCCCAGTGGAGTCGCCAATTTTGTTATAGGATAAATCCGTGAGTGCGGACACAAGCCGATCTCCCTAGATCCACCTGGATCTAGAACAAAACAGGACAAAATAATACACTTTCCCTAGATCTAGATTATTGAATGAACTGAGAAATGAGGATCATGGACATACCTTATGAACGCTTTCCTTAGATCTCTGTTGTTCCAAGCTTTGCTCCAATGCTCTCGTCCCGTCCAGATCACAACAAAATGAACCAATCGAAGTAAAGGCAGATTAATATATTCAATAACTAGTCTATACATATGATCAAGGAGTTATGTAATAAAGTGACATCATCTTTATGGGAAAGGGACATATTGTTGTATTGAATTAATTGAAAGTGAAACTTACAACCTGAGCCTTGATGTCGTAGGTCTCCTTTCGATGGCTTCTAGCTTTGACACACACACTTGCTCATGCATGAAGAAAATCAACCACTTGTGATGACCTTGCTGTTGTCTCTTGCTGTTGTAGCATCAGTCCTCCATACAGTCTTGCACTAATTCTATAATCAATCCCTAGCTAGCTTGCTGCTTGTTTGCTTCACCCTTTCCATGAGCAATCTCCTCAATATATAGGAGAAGATAGATTAGTTACTTGGATAGGAAATGATCCCAAGATATCTGGAATGCCAGCACCTGAATAACCATTCGAAGCCAACTCATGTTTCTAGAAGATCCCCTTCTAGAAGATTCGAGATTTTTATCTTTTTCCCTTTTAAGAACATGTTCGCACCCTAACAATGAGTACAGTGCGAGAGGTTCGCACCCCAACTTAATGTAGCATGCAAGAATCATGCATTCTCGCAGGTGAATATGTAGGTAGCCTGCGAACATTCTTCAAAAGTGTGATTTCTGGAAGAAGACAACTGTAACTTTTCTCAGGAAAGTGTTCTTAATAAAGAGCTTGATTTTCTATCATCATAACATCATCATGACATCCTCACAATGACCAAAATTGCGGATAACACTTTGTAGTAAATATTTGGATCTACATGACTTTTGGAGAAACCAAGTCTCGTTAGATAGTTGTCCATTCTGAAATACCAAGCTCTTGGAGCTTGCTTGAGTCCATATAAATCTTTCTTTAGTCTACAAACATGAGTGTCTCTAGAATATACTTCAAATCATTGAGGTTGTTCAATATATACTTCTTCTTCGATTGCTCCATTGAGGAAAGTTGTTTTTACATCCATCTGATGTAAACTCCATCCCATGGAAGCGGCAAGAGATATGGTAGCTCTAATGGAAGTATATCTAGCAACCAGAGAAAATGTTTTTTCATAGTCTTTTGCCTCCTTTTGGGAGAACCCTCTAACTATGAACCTTGCTTTATATTTATCCATGCTTCCGTCTGCTGCATGTTTGATCTTATATACCCATTTTGAGGTTACCACTGATTTTTCTTTAGGTCTAGGCGCAATTTCCCATACATCATTTTTCATGATGGATTGGTGTTCTTCCATCATAGATTATTTCCATTGTTTCTTTTGAACTTCTTCTTCAAACGTGGTAGGTTCTTCATCTAGAAGCTTTGTCATACATGTTTCATAGCTTGAGAATCTTTTGGGCTTCTTACTTTTTCTGAAGGTCCCATCTGGAGCCTTGAGTCTTTCTCCTTCTTGTAAGGTAGCTTCAAGCCAAGATGGCGTTTCTTGGTTTTAGGTACAGTATCTAAATCAATGGTCTCACATGGTTGCATCGAATGATCAAGATGTTCTTTTTCTTTATTATGGTTTTCTGGAAGACATGTGCCTTCTTCAATAGGCTCTTCATACTCTTCTTCTTCTATGGTCTCTTCTATGGATTTCTTGAAAGCCATATTTTCATTGAAGGTCACGTCCCTGCTGAATTCAATCTTATGTTGTTTGGGGATATAGGTTCTATAAGTCTTGAATGATTCGCTATATCCCACGAATATGCCCTTCTTTCCCGAGGGTTCTAATTTATTCCTTTTGTCCTTGGGAATGTGAGAGTAAACATGACATCCAAAGATTCTTAGGTTTTCCACATTAGGTTTCTTACCTGATAAGGCTTCTTCTGGAGTCATATCCTTCAATATGTTGTGAGGAGTTTTGTTCTGAACATATATAGCTTTCATGGTTTTTTCTCCCCATAACAACATGGATAAACCTTGATCGTTTAGTAGTGCCTTCACGGTTTCTTCAATAGATCTATTCTTCCTTTCTGCTACACCATTTTGTTGAGGATTATGAGGTGTCAGCTCCCTCCTTATCCTTGTCGATTTGCAGAATGCAACGAATTCCTTTGATGTGTATTCTCCTCCATTATCTGTTCTCAAGATCTTGATTTTCTTGTTCATGAGGTTCTCTATCTCTGCATTGAATTCTTGAAACTTGTTGAATACTCTGTCCTTTATCTTCAGGAGATATAACCAAGTCTTTCTTGAGTAATCATAAATGAAGATTACGTAGTAGAGAGAAACTCCTAGATATTTGACTAGCATTAGACCGCAAACATATGAATGTATTAGATCTAGAATCTCCTTAGATCTATTGTTGTTGCTTGGGAATGGTTTCTTGATATTCTTTTCGAGAGAACATCCTTTGCAAATTCCTTCATCTGTAAACTACAATTCTGGTATTCCTTCAACCATCTTTTTGAGAAAAGGTAATGCTTGATAGTTAATATGAGCGTACCTTTTGTGCCAAAGTTCATTGGGATTGACTTCATCATGTACAAGATCTTCTTCATTTTGTTCTAGTAGTCTATATAGATTTCCTTCACGACTTCCAATAACCCTAGTATTCTCTATGTTGGAGTCTTTATGCCAAGACAACAATTTTCCATCTACGAAAGCTATTCTATTTCCTTTGTCTTCTAGGCAAGATATGGATACACGATTATTTTCTAAACCAGCTACATATAAGACATTGCTCAAATGAACATTGTTACCTGTTTTCAACTTGACAAAGGCTTGTCCAAATCCTTCAACTGGGTAAGTGATTTTGTCTCCAAGCTCCACCTTGTATGATTTCTTCTTCTCATTTAGACTTGAGAGTCTAGCTTGATCTCCCGACATGTGCCTAGAAGCTCCACTATCAATTATCCACATGTCATCTTCAATCATTCATGTGAGTGTTGAGTAGTGTAGATGACTGGTCTTTTCACTCATGACTTTGGTTGACTGGTGACTGGTCATGCCTTGATCCAAAACTTCAACTTTGTTTTCTGAGAGTGAAAAGAGATGCGTTGGACTAAGGCACACTTGAATACCTTCTTCTTGAGAAAAATGTTCCATCACAAGGTGTTGGATCGAGGTTTAGGATTTCTGCAACTGGACCTACTAGTAACCCTAGTAGCAGTGTCTTGGAAGCTACTTCTGCTAGTAACCCTAGCGGTAGTTCCTCAACAAGTTTATTATCCTAATGGTTATGCTTCCTTCCAGTAGTTAGAATGAATGAGGGAGGTGTGGGCCCATAACCTGTTAGAATGTGCTCATTTTACCATAGACAATATCACTATTGTCACCCAACCATAGGTCGAAGCCACCCTCCAAGCACCTTGACCTTGACAGAGAGAAGAATTCTGGTAGCAATCCAATAGCCAAACAAGGCTAATGCACCAAGCAAGAAGTAACCAAAGTTGATCAGAGCGTCCAACCCAAAATTGGCACAACACCTTCTCCAGGACTTGCGCACAAGACTGGCAGACTGCAGTGCGCACAAGTGACTTGCTATAATTATGAGAAGTGTGTCAAATGAAAGACCAGCGCCCTGTATTTATAGTAATCCTGGCAGACTTCCTGGGCCAACTTCTCATTCTAGGTACTAATTAATTCATATTAATTATCTCTTCTCAGCCAACATCTCTTCTAGGGTTATGTTCACTTCTTTTCTTTCTTCCGAAACATTCTAATATTGTCAAAAGGTCACAATGGAGGTTCATACCTCTCGAAGCTACCATAATATCAACAATTACCTTCTTGGATTTCTTAACAGAGATCAAGGAAATAGCACTAGGTGGGACTACCTCAGGTATCCTGTACAATTTCTTGTTCAAAGTAATAATAACACTACGAGGCCTAGACTCAGACACAACATGACATTTCCATAAATAAGGTTGGCCCAAAAGAACATCACAAACCTCGAGAGGAGCAACATCACACAATACCTCATCGTTGAAGGGCTTGATGACGTACAACAGTCGACACTGTTGGCTGACGCGGAGATTGCTTCCTTGGCGGAGCCATCCAATGGTGTAGGGTTATGGGTGCGATGTTATCCACAGGGCCAACTACTTGACGAAATATGCTGAGATGAGGTTCTTTTGGCTACCACTATCAACTATGAAGTGCAGCAGGGTGCCTTTTACCCACATCTATGAATGGAAGAGGTGCTCTCCTTCTTCTGGCTCATCTGGTTCACCAGGTTGGAGCTTGGTGGTAGCAACGGTGGCACTGGGTTCCACGTCAATGATCCATCTTCCCCTTTCTGGTTCTGGCTCAGAGTTAGAACCCGCATCTGATTCAGAGGCTTTCACTTCAGCCACCAGTGATTTCTTTGAGTGGGATTCAACAGTATTATGCCAAGGGCTCTTATGGAAGTCGCACCACTTCCTGGTATCTTTCTTTGTCTTTCTGGTGTCCTTCTTTGCTTGCGGCTTGGAATGGTTTTCCTGATATTGTCCATATTTGCTATGTCCTTTGTTTTGTGGGTTGGGGCCTCCCTTTCCTGGATTTTGTTGTGAGGGGTTCCCAGGACCAAATTGACACGTCTTTTGTTTGAGCTTCTGCTCAATTTTGACGACATATCGGTAGGCCGCGCCCAAGGATGAGATGTCCATAAATTACATTTCGGTATAGATGTATATATGAGAGCATCGTGATACTTGAGCACCAGATGTCACTCTGTATCTTTGATACCCATCTTGGTGCGCAAGGTATGGAAGATATTTGTGAAAACTGGCACTGCTTGGTCTCTTTCTTGCCGCAGTGTGGTCTATTTGGTATACAAGTCGTCATAACTTCTGACAGGGTAGTATTGTTCCTTAATAGCATCCCTGAAGGATTCCTAGGTGGTCATGACTGTAAATAATGAGGGTTCATCTGTTTCCTTTTTCTTATAGAAATTTTCCCACCAATCTTTGGCATGGGGAACGACTTTGAGGAGCGCAAAAGTAATATTTTCTCTATTCGAAAAGTTATGGATAGAAAAATACCCTTCTAGTAGATTCAACCACTTGTATACAACATATGCATCTATATTGCCTTCAAATATAGGAATACCGAAGTTTATTTGTACCTTGAAGGGTGTGGCACCTCCGCTCGAATAAAATGCGTTGCCTATTGGTAGCTGCCAAAGGATTTGCATGAAACTATCCATCATCTCATTCCTTTGTTGCATGAGGGCTTCCTCAATCAACAGTTTAAAAGGATCTCTTGTCCTATCATCTATCTTTTCTTCTGCCATGAGAGGTCACTTGGGCATGCGATATATTTTTTCCTCAAGAGAAACAAGCTCGAGACCCAACTCTTTGTACTCCGACCTCATTGGGGACATGCATTAAGATGACAAGGAGAAAACCGCTCTGATACCATTGATCCAGATTTTATGAGAAAAACGAAATGACTACATATTATTAACAGGTTCTTAACACAAAATAACAGAGATATAATAAAATTGGTTTTCTTTTCAATAAGGAAAAAACTCAAACTGTAAAATGCAGTGGAAACAAGCTTGCTGGAATGGTGGCGGCTTATCTCTGAGAAGAGATGTAACGGTTGCGCTCATTCGTAAGAAGATGATTACAATGAGGCTCTGAAGGCCTTTTTACAATAAACATGAATGCAAAAAACCCTAGACATCCAAAAACCTAACCCTAGGAGATGAAGCGCCAAAAGTTATGTGGGCCTCGTTTGTGTAAGTTAGTACATCAACTTCTCGGGGTCGTAATTGTTGCATACGATCTTCGTTTTAGGCATATGATGGCCCGTTGGAAAGGTATCGTTGAGGAGATTCATTTTAGGGGAAATATAAAAGGAACTTCCATAGTGTTCCCCATTTTCCCAAAAAAAATTGTTTAGGGCCTCAAAATGGCTTTGGAAGTGAAAAACTGTTAAAAATAGTAAATTATCAAAATTGCCAGAAAATTGTTTTGAGACAGTTGGAAAAGGTGGGTGGCCACCGATATCCATTTGGATCAGTTACTTAAGTTTTTTGCATTTGTTGGCAGGTTGAGGGTTCCATTCACTTTGATTTCCATATACATTGATGCTTTTTGTTATAAGTTATAACTATAATATTTTATAACTTCCCCGTAGATTTAGCTTTGGTTACATAATGGTTTTAAATATTCCTAACATGTAGTTTGAAACTATATGTTATAATTAACATATAGTATAACCTCTGTAGATATGGTGCAAACTCCATATGATCATATAACATAACCTGTGTCCAGAGGATATGGGCCGAGGGCTAATCCCTCAGCCTTATCCCCGCCCAAACTTTACCATATATCAATTTAAATAAATAATAAGCCATATGAATGTTAAGATCCGTTGTGGTGTCTTGTTGGTAGTGGGGGATTTGTTAGACCTTTGGGAGGTCGCGGGTTTGACCCCCGTCGACTCCCAAAAATTTTAAACAACCATGACCAAATAGGCCAATGGGAGGATACCATGTGGCAACCTCTCATTGGTTCTCCAATACCACTTGTCAATGTGTCATTCGTCTACTTGGAGGTATGATTGCCAACTCAGTTTCCCGATCATTGTACAACTAGTCCACACAATGCCTTGGGGTGTGGCTACATCACCTATATGGCCATACCACATGTCACCCTTGCATTGGTTACACGTGTCACCCTTTTACCCCTTTGACTTTGAATTTGCTTGTTTGACCTCAACTTTGACTGCTCATAACTTTTGCATACGAACTTCGTTTGAGGCGAAATTTGCACCGTTAGAAAGTTGTGTCTGAGCTCTATGAAATGATGGTGTTTTTGGGACGATTTGAATCATTTTAATTTTGAGCATTTTTTAACCATTTTGGACCTCTATGGATGTTTTAGATCTTTTTGGACCTTTGTGAGTATTCTTGGATCTTCCTGGATCATTCCTCCCCATTGGAAGACTTTTGGACCACCAAAAGTTTACTCAACAACTAAGTGAGGGTAGATTTCCCTCACCCTTCCGATGTTCATCCATTTGGCTTTACTTGGTTTTACTCATTTAAGACCAACTTGAAGATATTCCACATCACCTTGCTATGAAGTTTTGATCCTTTTGTTGAGAATGAGATCTTCCTGTAGTTCATCCAAATATTATGGAGCAAAATCATCAACTGCTGGAATGTGAATAGTTTCATCCTCATCCATAATCATGGGAGGTTCATAAAGCTTCAAATTCTCAACATTTAACATTGAATACATTCACATGTAGGTTGGTATATCTAAATGAATGACATTAGTACCAATCTTCTCTAAGATCTTGAATGGACCATATTGAATTGGCCTTAGATTTTTACCTTCACCTTTCATTATATATTTGTTGATATGCAGCCATACTTGATCATCGACTTCAAACTAATGATCAACCCAATGTTTGTCATGCCTTTCCTTATACTTGGCTTGGCTCTTCTCTAATTGTTCATGTACTACTTGATGTACTTGTTGAATATCTGGAATGCACCTTTTAGATGTATTTGTATCATCCCTTCCATCTTTTTTACCTACTTCTCCAAAAATAAGTTCCATATGTGATTTAGGCAAGTACCCCAAACATACTTCAAAAGGAATTTTTTGAGTAGACGAATGCATGACATGATTATAGGCATGTTGGATATAAGGCAAATATTCATCCCATAATTTAGGATGCTTCTTGCAGTATCCTCAAAGTAGATGTACCATTGTTCTGTTTACCACCTCTATCTTTCCATCTGTCTGCGGATGAAAAATCGTTCTCTTCTTCAACTTAGTGTCTGTTATCTCCCATAAATGAGAAAAAAACTTTCCCAAAAAGCAACAGTCTTGATATTATATTATAGATGTAGGAATTCCAAAATGAACCCATACATTAGAAAAGAACACCTGTGATGTATGTTCAACTATGACATGTTTCCTACATGGAATTAGAATACACATCTTGTTGAATTTGTCCACCATGACATATAGTTAATCATGACCTGTCCTGGACATTGGTGAACCCCCTACAAAGTCCATGGAGATACTTTCCCATGGATGTGAAGGTACCAGAAGTGGTGTATATAACCATAATTTTCTGTTGCTAGGCTTACTTGTGGCACACATGACACACCCTTTGATATACTTGGAAACTATCTCGTTCATCCGAGGCCAATAAAAATATATTTGTAACTGTGCAACTATCTTACCAACCCTGAAATGACCAGAGATGAGAGATGTACGAACTTCTCTGATTACATTTACTTTTTCACCTCTTTGTATACATAATTTTCCAAGATGATATAATAAATTGTCATGCATATAACATTCTGACTGTTGATTTTCGTGAGTTAATGCATCATATACTTCTTTAAAATCATCATCCCTAGCATATTGTTCTGCATAAATTTCATGTGCTAAAGGATTATACCTGAGTATTTTGGATGAATTAATTACTGGTCTTGATAACATATCTCCAACCTTGTTATGAATACCCTTCTTATACTTGATTACTAGATGAAATTGTTGTAGAAAACCCATTCACTTGAAGTGTCATGACTGTTGTAGCTTGGTCTGTGAATGAAAATACTATAATGGTTAATGATTTATATGAATGATTGTCTCCTTTCCCATTAAGTAATGCTTCCATTTCTTTACACTTTCTACCAATGCATACAATTCCTTATCATATGTTGGATAGTTAATCATAGCTAGAGTGAAAGTATCAGATTGATAACATATAGGTTTACCTCGTTGCATCCTATGCCCATGGCATATACACTTGCATCAGTTTGAATCTCAAATGGTTGATGTAGATATGGCAATGCCAGAACTGGTGCAATGCTTATATTTTCCTTCAATGCCTTGAAGGATTTATTTTTCTTTCCTCCCCATTTAAATACATGTTTAACACTCGTTAATGCATGTAGAGGTGCTACTATGTATGAGAAATTATCAATGCATTTCCTCCAGTATTGTACTGCTCCTAAGAATCTCCTAAATTCGGTGGTAGTATTTGGCTTGGGTCATTTCACAATGACTTCTACTTTTGCAGGATCTATTGTTAATTGGCCATTCCCTACAATGTAACCCAAATATACTGGAGAAGTTTTTCCAAATTCACACTTAGATAACTTGATATACAACTTCTCCTTCTTCAAGAGTTCAAAAATTGTCTTGGCATGCTTTATATGACCTTCCCATCTTTGACTAAAGATCAATATGTCGTCTAAATAGACAATAAAAAAATCATCTATATAGGGTCTGAACACATCATTCATCACTCTCATAAAATTTGTTGGTGTGTTACATAATCCAAATATAACCAACCATTCGAAAAAGCATTGCTGGTATTGAAAGCAGTTTTCCATATGTCGCCTTTTGCAATTCTGATCTGATGGTAACCACTTCTCAAGTCCAACTTAGTGAAATACACAACATTCTTTAATTGATCTAATATATCATCAATTCTAGGAAGGGGATAACATCTCTTTACCGTAATTTTGTTTAGGGATCAAAAATCAATACGCATCCTCCATTTTCCATCTTTCTTTGGAACTAATACAATAGGATAACCACAAGGAGAGGATCTTGGTTTAAAGATTCCTTTATTGAGCAGCTCCTGAACTTGCTTCTTAATTTATGCATTCTCGATTACTGATGACTTGTACATTCCATTGTTTGGAAAAGGAGTATCTTGCTGCAAATATATTTCATGTTCAACCTCTCTTTTAGGAGGCAACCCTATAGGTTCCTGAAACACCTCATCATAATTATATATGATGTTGATCAATTCCTATTTAAAATTTGGATCACAACCTACTAAAGCATCTGTTATATCTCCTCCTTTCCGTTTCACTATCATGAGAACAAAATATTCACTTACACTCACGAGTCTCTTCATTTTCCCTGTGCTCACTAAAGAAACATTAGTTTTGATGAGATGAACTTTGACAATATATTCAACCCCATGCTTGAGAAGGTGGTATTTATTTTCTTCTAAATAGAAAACAACCTTCTTGTCAAATAGATATGGACTACCCAATACAATGTCACAATTTTCAAGAGGCACAACATCTAACTCGACCTCGTCAAAGAACTTAGTTGTAATTGCAAATCTGATCTTGCATTGCTTTGTCACTTGCAACCTAGCATCATCACACACCCAAACTAATGGATATGAAATTTTGTGAGGTGTCATCTTCAATCCCAGCTTCTTAACAATTGCTTCAGATTTTATATTAACTTGATATCCATTGTCAAATAAAGTATCTACCTTTGTATGCTTGACCATAACTCTAACATGAAAAAAGCTCGCTCCTTTTCTTTTGATCAATATCACTTTCCATCTTGGTAGATTGAACTAAAGAATTCAAACTGATAGATAATATATCTTTGCTTCCTATGGCCATGATACTGGATTCATCTCCGGAATATGACCCTAGATCATGATGAGTTGATGCAATAGTCTTCTTCTTCCCTTTATCCCTGAATTTCTTTGGTCGTAATTTGGATGCAACTTCCAACACTATGATTCCTCATGTCCTTTTCTCTTATAGTGGGAACATGTAGATCTTCCCTTATCTTTCTTCCTGTGGCTGATTTCTTACTCTTCCATTTACCTTTCGGTTTCTTCTCAAACTTGAATGGATTCTTATCTTTGCTCACATGATTACCCTTACTAGCCTTTATATGTGTGGCTTATACTAACACCTTATCAAAGTTAGTAGGTCTAAACATTAGAATATTGTAGCGAAGATATGATTTCATGCCAACAATATACTTTAGAAGAGTTTCATGAGTATACAATGAAATTCCTAGGGGCAATTCCTTCTTTTTGAATTCTTGTGTATATGCTTGAATATTATGTCCTTTACCCTATCTTAGATGCTACCACTTGATCATTTTCGTCTGTGTATGTGCCAGTGGATAGAATTGTTTCCTTATATCCTTAGTAAACATATCCCAAGAAGAGATTACTTTACCCTTTTTAACTAGATCAACTTGCATCTTACTCTCCCACCATATTAAGGCAGTGCCACTTAGTCGAAGAGCAGTTAACTGTATCTTTGCATCATCGTCCATAATTCTTTGAAACCTGCAATATACCTCTATTTTCTTGATCCAATTGCCCAATTTATCGACATTCAATTATCCATCATAGGTCGAAAACTCAAAATTAACATCAAATTATAGTAATGGTTGATTATGCTCAGAATTTTTAGAGGATTTCTTTCGATGAGAAGAATGTTTACTTGCTTCAGAGGAAACCAATGATGAGGAGGAGGAAGGGGAAGGGGGCTTTGAAGGTACACCGCCTTCACCTTCTCCTTCTCCTTTTACCAAATATTCTCTTCTTGAAGGCTTTTGAATTATTCGTTCTAACTCATCTATTGTTTCTTTCAATGATTGAAGCATAGCTTTCATCTCTTCATGACTCGTGGGTTGATCTTCTTCTTCTCCTGTTTCGGAAGCCATCTTATGTCATTGAAATATTTTTCCAATTTCAAACTTATAACTTCCAAGTTTTCCTTTACCAAGTTTGAGTTTGGCTCTTGTAAGCATTCACTTGAAAAATACTTGTCAAAACTTGGGTCTGATACCAACTTGATCCGAAAAATCCTTGGATGCTGGTAATTTTAAATACACATAAACACCTACTTGATCTTTGACATAAAATGATCACTTGACTATTTTGCAAAATACATGTGAAGAACTTATCTAACCAAATTCACTTTAATGATAAATAACTTACAAATAATTGAACTTGAAATGAACAACAATAATATAATCACATACACAAGTATGAAAAAATGAAGTTCACCCAATTTGGGATACCTCTCTTAGTCCACTTCCAATAGAGACTTCTTATATTTATGCTCAAATGATTTTGTTTTACAATGACCTTTTTACATGTTGCTAAAATGCAAAAACAGAATGAACCGCTTGATTCCTGACGAAAAATCATGCAAAAATGATATAAAATACTTGAAATTTCGTCAAGGTACTCCTCAACATGATTTACGGTGTTACCCCATATGCCTTGTACCTTCAACACACATTACGAGGAAATTATATGCATTAATTATGTCTCTAAATCCTTGGGTTGCACACCATTAAATAGGGCATGCCCCTTAACCAAATCCCAAAATTTATGGAGGTCATTAAATACAAATAAGTTGGATTTTGTTACAACGTATGCCATATATGACATGTTGGTTAGCGGGGTTACTTAAGTTGTTTGTATTTGTTGGCAAGTCGGGGGTTCCATTCCCTCCGACCTCCATATACATCGATGCTTTTTGTTATAAGTTATAAACTATAATATGTTATAACTTCCTCGCGTATTTAGCTTTGGTTACACAGTGGTTTTAAATATTCCTAACATATAGTTTGAAACTATATGTTATAATGACCATATAATCTAACCTCCGCGGATATGGTGCAAACTCCACACGGTCATATTGTTATGACCCAAGAGGGTCATATATATATAGCTAAATGTATATTATATGACCCCAAGGGGGGGCATATAGGGGCCTTAATGTACATGTAATGTGTAAATACATATGTAATAGGGTCGACCTAGTGATAAAGGGACCTCATGTGCAAGTGTGAATATCTATATATAAGAGATCATGTATTCATTATTGAGAGGTGAATTGTGAAGTATGAATGGTATTTGGTTAATTGGAGGGGGTTCCCCTATTCTTTAAGGAGTTATTGTGTAACTTATCTATCTTGGAGTTGTGCACCATGTTGAGATTTTGTACATGGTGTGTACTTCTGTAATTTTATGATATTTTGAGCATTTTGGATCATAACATTTGGTATTAGACCTCAAGGTCTTGGGGTGTCACTGTTACATCTGAGACACCTTGGAATTTTTGCTATAACTCTTTTTCTAAGACGTTTCAGAAGGAACCCCTTGGATTTTATTTGGTATACAGATCAAGGTATGTTGGGTTCAAGTTTCATCTCCTGAGACCTTATACTTGTGTAGATATAGACTGTGTAAGATAGAGTTATGAAATCATCCTGAATTTAGTCATCGCGGAATTTTCGCTATAAATTTTTTTCTGTAATGTTTCAGAACCTGAAATCTGGAGGATATTCATATAAATTATCAAGGTATCTTTGATAAAAATTTCATCTTCTGGGTCATCCTAATTGTGTATATACACCTTGTGGAAGATAGGGTATATGAGTAGTCCTATTAACTAGTCTCAAACAACTGTTCCGAGTAAAACAACCATAACTTATTCCTAGAGAATCCAAATTGAGTGAGACTAGTTGCATTGAATAGTGCACATGCCATAGTATTTCTGGTACAATTTTCTGAATTTCATATCAATTATCATGTACGGGGCACGTTGTACAAGTTCTCTCTACCAGAAACACTAAAACTCAGCAAGGTGTGGGGAAGTTATCATAACTTCCACTTGACACATCCAATTTTTGTTAGACCTGTGACATTGCAGAGAAGAAATTTAAGAGTACTACAGGTCACATTTTCAGACTAAGAAGGGCCGAAATTGCAGAGATACATCATAAGTAAGGTCGGTCAGGAGGACATACTCTAAATCAGGGTTTCAAAGGTATGTTCCCTTAAAACTATCATAACTTTTGATTGGAATGTCTGATTGAGCTGATTCAAAATCCATTGGAAATATAACACATAGAAGAGAATATTGGAACAATGATTATAACTATTTGAGACATTTATCCTTAATATACAGAGGTTTGAATTCAAGGATTGGGGTTAGACCTCAATTAAGAATCAATGGAAATACCTAAATTTACAGGAGATGGAGATAAAGATGAAATCAATCATGTGGAATGGTTGAGGTTGGTAAAAGAATATAATATGACTCCTAGGAAAGCAAGAGATTATTTTTTTGATGAATCTTGGAAGTGGTGGATGAGTGTTTATCAAAATACTAGACGACACTGCACATGGGAAGAATTTGAAAAAATCTTCTCAGATAAATGGATTAGGCATACAAAAATGGAGGAAATGTATAGAATTCAAGATGAATTAAAAGAAGAAAAGGAAGAGATTAAGAAGAATTGTGAGGAGCTATCTAAGATAATATCCCTTAATGAATCACTCATTAAGGAGGTTAAGAATCTAAAGCAAGAAAATACTAGCAAAGGCAAGTGGAAAAAAATATGAATCAAGAGAAGATTTGAAAAAGAAAGATGAAGAGATATGTAGATTACGAAGCCATAGTAAAAAAATATTGGATGAGGTTAAGAGATTGAAATAAGAAAAGAATAATTGTCAAAATAAAGAAGAAATAAGAATCTTGGATGAAGAATCTATCAAAATACTACAAGAGGAAATTTGCAAGAAGGTTGAGGAATCCTTAAATACGGATGAGGTAAAGTAAAAAAATGCAAGCCAAAATTGAATAAGGAAGTTAGAATTTGTTAGATGGGGTCACATTGCAGCTTCAAAAGGAGAAAGAAGACAAGATTCAAGAAGGTCAACAAAAGATACTTGAAGAAGTTGAACTCCATCTAGAGGATGTACATGCAAAATATGATGGTATTATCTTGAAGGCTAGAGTAATCAAAGACTACGAAAAGATGATTGAGGATTCCATTATCATTGAAAAGAAGATAGATGAAATGCATGTGTAGAGTGAAGGAAGACCATCAAATGTGAAACTGTATCGACACCCTCATTACCAAGAAACATTTCAAGGAAGACAAGAAGGACACTATCAACATTATGAAGGAAGAAGATGGAATACTTGTCGATATTCATGGAACAAGGCATCACCAAAATACTCTTCAACAAGCTATTATCAGAGACCAACAATGACTACAAATTGGAGAAGCTTTAACAAAAATACATGGAATGAAAGGAAATAAAATTATTCAACAACTAGACACCAAGGATTAAGACCGAAAATAATTGATTTTGGATGGATAGATCATCAACAATGGAATGAAGAAATCAGGAACATAAGAAAGTCATATTATTTGGTTTCATCACATGTGAATCCTTTAAATGCAAAGCTTTGAGGACAAAGAATTTTGAAGGAGAGTACTATGTTATGACCCACGAGGGGCATATATATGCCTAAATGTATATGATATGACCCCAAGGGGGGGCATATAGGGGCCTAAATGTACATGTAATGTGTAAATACATATGTAATAGGGTCAACCGAGTGATAAAGGGGCCTCATGTGCAAGTGTGAATAACTATATATAAGAGATCATATATTCATTATTGAGATGTGAATTGTGAAGTATGAATGGTCTTTGGTTAATTGGAGGGGGTTCCCCTATTCTTTAAGGTGTTATTGTGTAACTGATCTATCTTGGAGTTGTGCTCCACATTGACATTTTGTACATGGTGTGTACTTATGTAATTTTATGATATTTTGAGCATTTTGGATCATAACACATATAACATAACATGTAACTAGAGGATATGGGTTAGGGATAATCCCTCGACCTTATCCCCGCCCAAATTTTACCATATATCATTTTAAATAAATAATAATCCATATGAATGTTAAGATCTATTGTGGTGGCTCGTTGGTAGTGGGAGCTTTGTTAGACCTTTGGGAGGTTGCGGGTTCAACCCTCGTCGAATCCCAAACATTTTATACAACCATTAACAAATATGCCAATGGGAGGCTACCACTTGGAAACCTCTCATTGGCTCTCCAATACCACGTGTCAATGTGTCATTCGTCCACTTGGAGGTGCGATTTCCAACTCAACTACCCGATCTCTATACAACCAGTACATGTGGTTCCTTGTGGTGTGGCCATGTCACTTGTACGGTTGTGCCACATGTCACCCTTGCAGTTTTGACACATGTCACCCTTTTACCCCTTTGACTTTGACTTTTCATGTTTGACTAAACTTTGACCTCTCATAACTTTTGCATACAAACTCCATTTGAGGTGGAATTTGTGCCATTAGAAATCTATCGCCAATCTCTACGCAATGATGGAATTTTCAGGATGATTTGAATCATTTGAATTTTGAGCATTTTTGAACCATTCTGGATCTCTGTGGGCATTCATGGATCCTCCTAGATCATACATACATAATACTTCACTTCTTGGATTTTATGGAAAGAGAACCTTTTCCCATTACTTATGCCTAATTATTATTGCCAAAATTAACTTTCCCCTTCACACTCTCATCTAACTTTACAAATAAATTTGTATTTCCAGTCATATGATTTGAGTATCCACCATATAGATAACATATAGAATATTATTTAGATTCAACACTATTACATGTGAGAAACAACTTTTGAGAGTTCTCACATTGATCATTACTAAAATTTTCTTGAGAGGTGTCTCTTTTCTTTTCAAAACAATATTGTTCAAGGTGGCCATCTTTGTTACATTAGCTACAATGAAGATAGCCTCTCCCAGGGTTATTTATTCTTCCTCCACCACAACCTCCTCTTCCTCTAGCTCCTCCATGGCCTCTACCTCCTCTATGAGATGATTATGAAGAAGTGGAAGCATAATTCATGGAAATGGAATAATGCTTCTTCTTGTCATCAACCTTCAATTTTCTTTGAAATACTTGATCCAAGGGCTCTGTTACCTCTCCAAGAGGTAGCATATATTTTCACTTGGCTACACCATTGTAAGCCCAAGGATGCAAGTTAAATCCATGTAAACCATAGTGGATGATATTTGTAGTAGACTTCCAGACTTGGTCCGATCATGATCAGTCCCTTTATGTCCCATTTCACCATCTCTCGTCTTGGAAAAAATTGTAGGTTGTGGCATGGATCTATGGGGACACATGATTGTTTGAAGCTACAGGTCGTATGTAGGGGTGATTGCAGTTTGTGGGGCCTAGTCCTGTCCATGTCATGCACAATTATGTCTTACCACATGGTTATTTTTCTATTGAGTCTGTAGGCATACCTTGGCCATGGTGCATTATCATTTTTGTTCTCAATATGATAGTCTCACAAATTTTTAATCATTGTATGTCTTTTCATGCAATGTACGTCTTTTGAGACAGTGGTTCCCAAGGAAAAAATCCAACATGGGTTCAAAATTAGCAAGAAAAATTCACAAGCAAAACCCAAATAGAAAAATTGTGACTGATGAAATACTAAGGGATTTTTCACCATTGCACATCTTTTCATGCAGTGCACACCAGATGAAAATATACAATATTGGGTTCAAAATTAGCAGAAACAAATTACGAGCAAGACCCATGTCACAAAATTCTGATTGTTGGAATATTGAGGGAGATATTGCCTCGCAAGAGAAAATCGTCCCACTTCTTCTAGAAAATTGTTGGGCACATTTCACAAGGTCAAATGGTCAAGGAGTGGAACGTTTGGGGTATTCTAACATTGGAATAATTTTGGCAAGTCAAATATTCCTTCTCCACATGCAAAATAATTAATTTTATACAAAGATGTTATATTTCCAAGCAAAGTGGTTGATTTAACCATTAAATGACCAAATCATCTTCTTTGGGACAAATTACAACTACTCATTAATTGATTTGACAAGTAAAACTAATCGTTGGAAGGAATAATAGTCAATGTGGACAAAATATGACTGTACTTGCTCAGTTTTCAGAGGAAAATGTCTCCAAATTTATTTCCTCCACCAAATCTGTTTCTTCTCCTAGTGGGGTGCACCTCTCATGTGGACAAATCAAATTGGTCAAGGATTTTAAATGGATTTATCCCATTTTGGCCATTAATGGATGTAATACAAAATATATATCAATGGTTTAGCCTCCAACCAATTGTGGATGAGCAAACCAAGAAAATTTGTTTTTTATGATTGAGTTTGAAACTAGTCGTTACAAATTTTGCTATATAAGGCTAGCTACTCCTCTCATTTTTGTGGTTGAAACTTTGTGAGATCATAATGCCATTTTCAAGAACTCAATTATCTTGTGTCACTATGGATTATCTACTATAATGTTTTCTTTTCTTGGTCTTGGATATTGTTAATTGTGCTTTGATAGGGCTTCTTTAGGAGATTTGCATAACATAATAAATCAATCCATTGATGGGTTACATAGTCACATGGAAGAGAGAAGATAGGTCTTCATTTGCTTACTATCTTTGTGGGATCCAAGGGTAATACACCCAATTTGTGGACCAACTCCTTTGGGAGTAGCTTCAACCAAGTGGTGTATTATCTCTTCGAAAAAAGTTGATTGGTTGTCTTGGAAACCATCATGTAGAGGAGATTTCCTAGCAATATCCAAGAAAGAACCCATTTATTGATAAATTTCTAGCATTGGGGGTGATAGTGCTTCCACTCCAAACCCAATCATATAGAAATCTATCCAACCAATATTAAGCTCACGAGGTCATAATTGCACAAACTCAGAGACACTTAAGGTAAAAGGTAAAGGTAAAAATATCTCTCATCCTCTTTAACCATTTTATTTCAAAATACTCAAAATCAAACCTTTTATTATAAAATACCAAAAAAAATCATATCCTAGCTTTGTATTTCAATTTTATTTTCCATAAGCTAGTAGATCGTGGGGTTTTTTCCACTTGGGATTTTCCCTACCCTGAGATCTATATATTCCATTGAGTTTTGCACTTCATTAAACGTCTATTACAAGGGTTTATATGAGAAAAAGTGTGAAAATATGCACTACAACAAGCAAAATCTTCATATCTGCACTTGGTTGACACACTAAAAGAGCACATTTTGTAAGTATTTTCTTCCTAAACCCCTTTGTTTCAATTCCAGATCTAATTTGCACATTATATCTTTGTTTCTAGTCATTATAGAGCATAACTACAACTCAACAATTGGTTTTATTGGTTGTAGCAAATTTTGTGTTTTGACCTTAGAGGGATTTGAACCCCAATTCTGCAAAAGTAATTTTCAACTTGTTGGAAATTAAATTTACAACAGATATGAAGGATTTTGGGCTTAGTAAACACTTATATCTTGTTTCCCTAACCTTTTTACCCACACATCTAGTGATCTAGTGCATTTTTGCACTTTTGGGAGGCCTAAAAAAGACACATTCCTTCTTTTTTTGCGTTTTACTTTGTTTTGCAGGTATGACATAATACAACAGGGAGGAAATCACTCATTTCTAGCCATTTTGGTTGAGGTAATCACATGTTAAGTCATCTGAAAAGTGGTAAGAACATTTCCCCTCTCTCTTGTACTTCATTTTATCATTTTTTTTAGAGTAAGGGTAAGTTATCTTGTTGTTAAGTCATTTTACTTTATGTAGTATCTTTTATTTCAGCAAGCCATTAAATAGTTAACTCCTACCTTCACTTAGTGTACTCTTTTAGGCACTGGTATCAATAATCTTGTGGTGAATTGTTAATTTTAGGGACACCTCCCAAAGCCTCTTAGTGTAGGATTTTGGCTTGAATAGGGAAAGGATAGGTGTTATGGTGACATTGGGCACCCATCCCCTGTGTTTCTCCCATAGTAGTCTAAGACCTTGTAGGACTACTAGTTTTGATGGTAACATACTCCTCATTTATTTTTTAACATGTTTTCATGTACTTGAAGACTTATAAACAAACTGGCAAGGGTACTCTTCTATAACAATAGTGATGTGATAATTTTTTAAGGAAGACTTCTGAATTCCTTTTGAACAATACACATATCTTAAATAGATTCACCATGGGCATTGTTGACGCCCAAAAGCGCAACATAGGGTACCTTCTTGCAAATGATTGCAAACGCCTTATTATTTAACTATATTTAATAATATGATAATAGCTAGGACCCCTTGTGTAACTTGTGTGACTATGATGAAGAGAGGACACTTATGCTTTACATGCTTATGCATTGGTTGAGATGAGCCCTACAATTTATTTGTGTTTAAAATCTATGTTGGAATGATTAATCAAATATGATGTTATGGGCAATATGATTTAAAAGGGAATGGTGTTGTTTTTATATAACACTCACAAGTATTATTATGTTACATTTATTTTGAGGAAGGACCTAAACTCCATGCTTAAGTTATATGTGTGATGTGGTGATTTCATGCTACAAGGGTACACACATTGTTTGAATTGTAAGTACGGTTGGAATATGGTATTCCTAGCAAGTATTTGAGATATGTCACATTGGATGTTTTAAACAAGGGTTGGCGCATTTGTTAAATTGGATACTTGGGGAAATGGTGGTGTATTCGACCTGCATTAATTGATTTGGAGTTAGTGGTTGATGTGTTATATGTTAGCTTGCTCGTATTGGCTATGGATGAATGTAGATATAACATGTAGTAAATCCACGTCATTCTAACCCTCCTCGAGCTCGCCACCCTATTCATTTTGAATTTTCTCTTGTTGGTTTATGTTGCTCTGTTTTGTTCGGTTGTGGAAGAGGTATACAAGCTTGGTTGTTTCTCCTTAGCAATTTTTACACAGGTATGGATTTATTGTTGCTCCATCCATGAATGTTTCTCTTTGCTCTTTAATTAAGTCAACAATTGGCTCTTGAGTTTGCTTGTGGTCTATGCATTTCCAAATTTATAATATATGGAGTTTTTTCTGTGTATGGATTGGTGGTTAAGTGTTGGTATTTGTGGCATTGTATTTGAACCATGCACATTGAAAAGTTGTGTGGATGGTCTTACTGTATATGGTATTCATGATTTACTTGTGGGAAAGAATACAGTTGGGGACTCTCGGGCCTGCCTTGCCTCTGGTTTCTTGTTTTGTCTTTATTCCCTAAGAGTATCATTGCTCCTTACCTGTGGGTTATATGAATACTCTGCATGTCATTTAAGTTATTAGTCTCTGTGCCCATTATGCCCGCGTCCTTGTAAAAATTCTGTGAATATAAATGCGAAGTTTTGTAGAAGTTTTAAACTTCTCGTGCTCCTTTTGGATTAACCCTCAATTTGTCCAGCTCCTCCCCCTTACCGCATTACTCTTCACTATTATGTATTGAAACCTGTGTATTGGAAATTATTGTGGAGGTGGCCAACCCAGAATTTGATAAAGGCATTGTTCATGCTCATTTTTTGTCATGGGATTAATGGATTATTTGTTGTACAAAAATGGATAGAATATTAAGCTCACTCATTTGTCTAGTAATATAGTCAATCATGTGGAGATATTGGGGTGATGAAAACATTGCAAAATCATTATTTAAGGGTTACAACCTACAGTGTGTTCAATTCTGTATGAAAGGAATACCTTTGTGGATGAATTATATATGTGTTGAGTGAGTTTTGTGAACAAGAATGAAAGGGATTTTAGGAGCGTTGTTATTTGAAATTTCAATTTTGAATTATGTCATACAAAGGGATCTCTTTTGGGGCCATTTTGTGTAATCCTGTGGCGATTTAAAATGCATTGGTGATTATATCATGGACCGCAGTCTGTCCTTTCCTCCATTGTTTGTTGTGTTGGATGTGATTGTTACAATGTTGTTCACTCCTCAACCCTATTCTATACAAGCAGTGTTATTATTGTTAAATAATTCTTGGGCAATAAAATATAACTTGGTTGTTGTGCAAATAAATTTCTAAGGCAAATGAGCAGTTTTGAAAAGAAACACCAGTTTTGGGTAGTTTTTTGGGGAAACAGTTTGTTGTTCATTTTTGGAAACAATAAGACGTGGTGATTGTTAATTAATGGCAAAGATGACATTGTTTGATATATTAATACAACAATATACATGGGAGTCCCTTCCATTATACCATTTTTCGCAAAATACACTCCCCTCATTATCCCAATTGCATTTTTCTCTCCATGTTCTGTTGTTACTCATTTTTAAAGAAAAGACTGTATGGAAATGAAAGAAATGAAGCGACAATGATTGATGATTTGTTCTTAGATATGTTTAGATACAAAGTTCATTGTTTTTGTTGATTGCTTGAACAATATTCATGAATATTTCCCCCTCTGTGAAATCACTTTACACTAAATACAAGCCCTCCATACTCCCAATGACCCTATCAATTCCATGTTTGTGTGGAAATTAATAAATATTTTTTTTTTATGGATGGATTGCATGCGTCATGTAGTAAATAATAGAGCCAACTCTTGATTTATTTAAGTAGAGTTTCATGTATGGGTTATTAAGAACTTTTCATGACTGGTTAAATATTTCTACAGGATGAGTTTTTTCAACAGGGGCAGTAATGGCCAAAATAATAGAGGCAAAGATAACTGGCAATGAGGCCATAAAAGGCCTCGATTTTCTATTCACTTCGATGTTGATCCACAAGAGTTAAACCAATTGTTTCAAGCTGGGTTTTTCAATTTGGTTGGCCATGGTATATTGCATCCCTGACTTGACAGACCTCCATTTCAACCTCCTCATAATTTTCCCGAGATTTTTGTTCCTCCACATGTGTCAATCCAACCCGAAGTCCCCGCTAATGACAGTTGGCAATAAATCGTCCACCATCTTGTATCCCACCACCATGGTTGGCCCATTGTATCCTTACCTTTACCACCACTAGTTAATACCAATATTCAAATTGCTCCTACTATTTCAGCAGTACAATCCTTGCACGCCAACAAAAGATTAAAAACCGATATCCCACAACCTGTGCAATAAAAAAGAAAAGCATCAGCCTCTCCCTCCAGTCCATCCACAAAGTGTGCTAAATCTATGCCTTCACATATCCACCTAAAAGATGATTTTTCTCATGTGATCAACGAAATACAACCCAAGGGTCTAACCAACCAAGGGCTACCCAAGAAAAGTCAGTTGGAGACAGTAGTGAGAAGAGGAAATATGCCTTTCAAAGCACCAAATATGGATTTTAAATGCTCTTTTTTTTTTATGATTTTCAGTGATGAAGACAATGTTTAATAATTTTCAACTTATTTTGGACAACAAGCTTTACTTTGGATATTTTTGTGGATAAAATGGATATATTTTTTCTTGGGATATGTCCTTAAATTTTGTTGATATTTCTATGTTCGATTTAAATGATATCCATGGGAGATATAAGGGTGTTATATGATCCAAATGATAAATTTTGCATTTTATATTTGATGATTGACAAGAGAATGATGGGATTCACAAGGGGGTCCTACCTATTTAGTAATTATTAACTAGACCCTTATTTATATATTATTATTAATTATTTCTCCCTAAACTAATTATTTAAGTTAATTTGACTTAACCAAAGGAAGTAGTTGAACTACCTCAACTTATCGAGAAAGAATAAAGGTTCAATGAGAGGAGGAGACAGAGGGAGAATAGAAGGAGAAAGACAAGACTAAGATTTTCTCTTTAGTTAATGAGATAGTTTAGTTTTCATTCATTTCTGAGTTTACTTGAAAGCCTAATCCTCTTGTTGACAACAGGGTCTTATTGAAGGCAACAAGATTCAAACCTGAATCATAACTTTCAACAATTTGTTTTAAAGGTATTTGATTAATCTTTGATAGTCTGTGTATTCTTGTTTGTTTGTGAATTAATTTTCATGGTTGATAAAGACTATCTTGCAGAGTCAAATGGCAGCATTTGTGGCAAGTTGATCCAGATCATTAATTTCAATTTTATTTTACTGTCGGAGTCTTTTTGTATGGTGCCCATCGGAGACCTCTAAATCTGAATTTGGTCCATACCCTCGCATGGGTTTGTAAAGAGAAATACACTTTTTGTATCTCAGAATGAAATAAAATCATATTATTTTCCTTTCTCATACATGTGTTTTCATGACTTGGTTCCTCCTTTCACTTTTGGTCTCCATGTTTACTTTATTGTAAAAGTTGTACACATTCTTGTAGATTTGTTTAAATTTTATTTTTACATTGCAACATATACAAATCATAAAACTAGCCTTAATCCTTGTAATTAATACTTGTGGATTCAATGAATGTTTTGAAGCTATAGTTCCCAGGTGAAATTCCCAACCATCTTGTTGTAGCTAGGAAAGATCTGAAAATGATTGAGTAGGGTGTTCCATACCTTCTCCTCAACATTTATTTGGCAACCATGCTTGGGAGATCTTCCATATCTCTCTGGTTGATTGTATTCATGATTATCTTTGAATCTTTCTGGGGTTTTTTTAGTACTCTTTGATTGATTTTTCTCATGACAGTAGAAGGCAACCTAATATTGAACACTGTCTTAAAGACCAGACTAGCATTGCCTTGACCTTATTCAATACTATCCTAGAAACTGCTAGTACCCGAGCTGAGCTTGAACACTCTTGGGAAGTATTTGAACAAGATATAAGTACCTGTGAACGCTAGGAAGTATTTGAACAAGATATAAGTAAACGTGAACGTTGGGAAGCCAGGAAAAGGCAGCCTAGAAATCAGCAGTAACCTCCCTTTTCCTAAGTCTTTGGTCTTTGTTTTCATGTCCTCAAATCCTCGCATTTCTAGAAGAAGAAGAGGATTGTCCCCTGAAGCTACTCCTAACATTGAAATAGAAAGGAGGAAAGCCATTTTGTTGACCCAAGAAAGCACTCTAAGGAGGACTTTTTCTGATTCTGCCAGCTCACACTTTTATCCCTTACCCATCACTTTCAAAATGCCATATGTGTGTGGTGCTAGTGGTGTTGGAGGTGCTTCATCATCCCAACCTTCAGCCTCATCAGTAATCAATAGTCTATATAGTCATCAAGTTCCTATACAATTGGCTACCAACCTTGCTAAAGTTATAAAGAAGTATGAGCTTTTTCAGTTTGAGGAAGATGCTATGACCACCCCATGGCACGTATCTTCTCCCTTGAATCTAGCACCTGCTACTCATCCATTACCCAAGTTCAAGGACCATATTCCTAAGTTCTCAGATAATAATATTGTTTCTACAAACGAACACCTAGTAGCATTTTCTAACCATAATATCGGGGCTAATGATAATGATACATGCATGCGCTTATTTGTCAACTCCCTTGAAGGGAAAGAAATAACCGATTTCTTTGATCTCCCTCCAAATATCCTTTCCACTTGGCAAGATTTGGTTTATTGGTTCAAGTCCACTTATGGACAATCCAAGAGCCTGACCAAATAGTTAAGGGAATATAAAAATATTTCTTACAAAGATGGTGAGATGATTAAGTCCTTTAACCTCTGCTTCACCAAATTGTACAATCAAATCCCTAAAATAATCCACCCCCAAAACCAAGTCCCTTTCATGCATTACTATAATGCGCTTCCATCTCCTTATCATTGTAGGATCTAAGAAAAGGCTATTGACAATCTTGGCTCCGCTCTCCACACTTTCCTAGAGTACGAAGAGCAACTTAAAATAACATGTCTCCCTAAAGGAGACTCATTCAAACAAACAATTATGTATGCCCTCCTACAACTTGTACAAGATATGAACAATCGAATGATAGCCTATGAATGAAAGGGGAATGTTCCCTCACTTACTCCTGGGGAATCTGCTTCTTCCACAACACCTTTTAGGAATACAAATGAAAATAGTTTTCATCCCAATGCCATTATGTCTCACAGTTGGTGTAACTTCTGTGAAGAAAATCATAAAGAAAGTACTTGTGAAGTTAAGAAGAGTGTCAGAGATAAAATCTTTGGAAAGAAGCTCAAAACCACTATCATTGTTCTATATTAGACATAACCAGAAGATTTTATGATCATAAATACTAGGAAAAAATCTTATGCTCCTAAAGGAAAATATGATCCTCCTCGTACTTCTTCCACACCAACCTCATATTCACAAGGAACTAATGTACAAACTGTCAAAATTCTCGAAAGTCAAGGAGTTCATTCCCATCTTCCCTCTTCCAAGTATAACACCCTTAACCAATTGGCTAATATCAAGGCCGATGCTACTCTTTTGTACATGGTTTTCATCCCTGAACAACGAAATCATCTCAAGAATTTTATCAAAGGAAAAGCTTCCACCATAGCCAATCTTTATGAAGAGACAAAAGAAGATGATCCCAGTGTAAATAAGATATGTGTAAATAATTTTAGACACACTGTAAAAAACCCTCCATTTTTCATTTTTGTAAAAATTATGGATAAGATAGCCCATTGTTGACTAATTAATGGTGGTTTGGACCCAAGCGTAATGTCAAAAATCATCATGGAGGAGATAGGTTTATCATGCACTAATGAAAATTATAGAAGCATGCTCCCCCATAACAGTCTGCAATAGTCAACTATAGGTGAAATCAAAGATGTAACTTTAGCTCTGTGTGCACATCCTGAAATAAGGACAACCCTCAACATCCAAGTAATAGACATGCCAGTAAGAAACTATTCTATTATCCTAGGAAGAGACTGGAAAGCCCTAATAGGTGGATATCTTTCTCTTGATGGAACACACTTATCTGTTCCCCAGAATGGAAATAATATTATAGTCCTAAGAGAAGGAATAATTTCACCATACATAGAGAGAATTCCTCAACCGAATGTAAATTATCTCAAGGAAGACATAGGGGTGTACTCTATCTTTGATAATGAGGGTTAATGTTTATGCTATTATTATAGTTCTTTGCATTTCATTAGATAAGAGCATAATAAGAACAAGATCACTGAGAAATACACATTCACAAGAGACACAACATTTATCCTGGGAAACCCTCTAGGGGAAGAAAACCCAGCAAAAAATTCCTTATCATAAATGGCTTGTACAATGTTCAAGAGATAACTCAAACCAATACAGAAATTCCTCCCCAAGAGATGCGCCACTCTTCTTCTCCTCTCTCCAACTTCTAATTGCAGCTTGCCTCATAAGAGAATGAGCAAGTGAAGTGTGTCTAAGAAGTGAGGCGCTAGCCTCTTATTTATATCAATTTGGCACGTGTGAAGAGTCACCATATGGCAGGGTCGACCTCTCACTCTAGGTGGGTAAACCCACCTTTAATTAATTCTGGGCCTTCCATTATAACTGTTGGGGCCGACTTCTTATTTAGCACTTTGTAATTGTCCAATGACCAATCCGCAAAAGGGGATTTGGTCCTTATTCAATTATCGACATGATTAATCCTCAATGGGGATTAATCCAATAACAATAATCATAATAATGACATGATTAATTCACAATGGGGATTTAATCCAATAATAATAATGACATGATTAATCCACAATGGGGATTTAATCCAATAACAAAATAATAATAATAAGAATGTTCTTCGCAGTTACATTATTTCAACACTCCCCCTTAACAAGAAGGGTATTCTTCATCAGCATTAGGCAAGAGAGGTCTGCATCATCAGTGGCATCTGGAGGACAGTATCGTCAATATCATCTTGAACAATTGTCTAGCACATTTACGAGTCATCGGAAGTTTTCTTCATCAGCAGCATCATCATTCTCGAAAGAATGCTATCGTCATCTGCATCAAATATATATCAGTAAAAATGATACCTCATCACAACACTAGGCTGGCACATCACAGTACTACACTATCTCAATGTCACAATGGTTAAGCTGGTAGCTTAGTGTCAGTCACATCTTGATTTACGTCTAAAAACTAGGTCAGAAGCAAGTAATATCATTATCTCGCTTTACATCTAACAACTAGGTCAGAAGCGAGGAATCACAACGTCATGCTTTATGTCTAACAACTAGGTTAGAAGCATGACTCATCTTGCTTTACGTCTAACAACTAGGTCAGAAGCAAGGAACACATCAACATCTCGCTTTATGTCTAACAACGAGGTCAGAAGCGAGGAATCATCAGTGTTATGCTTTACATCTAACAACTAGGTCAGAAGCATAACTCATCTTGCTTTATGTCTAACTACGAGGTCAGAAGCAAGGAACACACGACGTCATGCTTTACGTCTAACAACGAGGTCAGAAGCATGACTCATCTTTCCTTACATCTAACAACTAGGTCAGAAGCAAGGAATCAGCGACGTTATGCTTTACATCTAACAACTAGGTCAGAAGCATAACTCATCTTGCTTTATGTCTAACAACGAGGTCAGAAGAAAGGATCACACATCGTCATGCTTTACGTCTAACAGCGAGGTCAGAAGCATGAATCATCTTGCTTTACGTCTAACAACGAGGTCAGAAGCAAGAAATACATCTACTCCCCCTTTTAGGGAAGGTCCTTTCGGACAATACCAAGCTTATCTCGAAAGTGTTCAAACTTTACACGAGATAGAGACTTAGTCATCACATCAGCAACCTGTTCATCCATGCTATTGTACTGGAGCTTCAAGGCTCCTCTCTGTACCATGTCGCGGATGAAATGATAACGGATCTCTATGTGCTTCGATCTGTCGTGGAACATAGGATTCTCTGTCATTTTAATACATCTTTGATTGTCACATAGAATCGCGGTTGCTCTCATCTCCAAATCAAATAGGCCTGTCAGCAACTTTCGAAGCCATATAGCTTCACAGCTAATAGAACATGCAGCAATGTACTCTGCTTCAGTTGTGCTAAGAGCAATACTATATTGCTTCCTACTCTACCATGAGATCATAGCTGATCCCAAATTGAAACATCATCCGGAAGTGCCTTTTCTGTCAGCAACGCTTCCTTCCCAATCTGCATCAGTATATCCACTTAGTGTGAAGTCATGATCTCCATCATAGCTGAGACCATAATCCATTGTACCTTTAAGGTACCTCATCACATGTTTTGCAGCCACTAAATGAACACGTCTAAGCTCTACCAGAAACTGACTCAAGGTGTTCACTGCAAAACAGATGTCTGGTCTGGTGTTCATCAGGTACATCAGCGATCCAATAATTTATCTGTACAAAGTGGCATCTATCAAATCTGATGAAGTATCGACCAACAGCTTTAACTTTTCTTCCATGGGTGTATTCATGGACTTGTATTCTAGCATGTCGAATCTCTTCAAAATTTCGACTGTGTACTTCCCCTGGTTAAGGAAGATTCTTTCTGGACTCTGCCATACCTCAAGACCTAAGAAGGAATGCATTAGGCCAAGGTTTTTCATTTCAAATTCAGCAGCAAGTCTCTATTTACATTCAACGATGAGATTTTCTTCTCCAGTTAAGAATAAGTCATCCACATACAGTAATAGTATTACTGGTTCATTATCCATGATCTTGAAGTAGATATTTGAATCTTCTTTACTCTTGGTAAAGCCCAAGCTCATCAAGAAACTATCTATACGGCCATACCAAGCTCTGGGAGCTTGCTTCAATCCGTATAAGGCTTTCTTCAATCGACAGACATGAGACTTCCTGTCTTCAACCTCAAATCCTTGGGTTTTCTCTATATACACTTCCTCTTCAATGATACCATTCAAAAAAGTTGTCTTCACATCCATATGGTGCAGCTTCCATTTCATCTTGGCAACAAGAGCTATAATGGTTTTGATTGAAGTGTATCTTGCCACAGGAGCGAATGTCTCTTCATGGTCGATTCCTTCCTTCTGGGAAAAGACACGAGCGAAAAATCTTTCTTTATATTTCTCAATACTTCCATCAGTAGCATGTTTTATCTCGAAGAGCCATTTTGATGATACCACATCCTTACCTTTTGGTCTGAGAACAATTTCCCATACATCATTCTTTATTATGGATTGGTATTCCTCTGTCATGGCATCTACCCATTCCTTCTTCTGGATGGCCTCTTCAAAACATGTAGGTTCCTCATCAAGTAGATTTCACATCAAGGCCCTGTAACTAGAGAATGGCTTTGGTCTCTTCACATGTCTTGTGGTTCCTTCTGGAACACCATACTTCTCTCCATCTTGAATAAGCTCTCTTTCCCAAGAAGGCTTTCTTTTATGGGAGAACGTCATTTGAGGAGGTTCTTGGACTTCTATTATATCATGATCTTCAGGAGTCTCCTCATCAGGGGAAGTTATGACTTCCCTTACAAGTTCTGCAGCTCTAGGAACTTCCCTCACGGATTTTGTCGTCCTGGGATTTATAGGTTCCTCTTCATATACCTCTTCAAGCTGGCATCTTCTTGATTTCTTAACTGCAGCTTCTTCATCAAAGGTCACGTCCCTACTGATCTCAATATGGCGGTGACCAGGTATGTAGATTATGAAGGCCTTGGATACCTCACAGTATCCCACAAATATTCCCTTCTTTTCGGAGGGCTCCATCTTGTTTCTTTTCTCTTTTGGTATATGGATAAACACTAGACAGCCAAATATTTTGAGATGGCTTACCTCTGGCTTCTTTCCGATGAACATTTCTTCTGGGGTCTAGAACCCAAGTGCGCTATGGGATAGTCTATTCTGCACATAAACAAATGTCATTGTTGCTTCTACCCATAAGCACATAGGAAGATCTTGATCTTCACAGCTTCCAGCACGGTTCTGTTCTTACGTTCAGCTACATCGTTTTGTTGGGGATTATAGGGAGTAGTTAGTTCCCTCTTGATCTTGACATCTCTGCAGAAGCTTACAAACTCCTTCGACGTATATTCTCCTCCATTATCTGACCTGAGTATCTTAATCCGCTAATGGAGGATGATGGCATTGGGCCAACATGTCTGAATGGATGAGTTCCAATGCTCCTTCTGCTTTGTTGTCCCTCTTTGGAAAGGGGTTCTTGATGTTCTTCCCTTGCACACATCCATTGCATATGCCTTCCTGATCAACCTTGAGTTCTGGTAAACCTGTGACAACTTTGCATATGTATGGTAGCGCCTTGTAGTTGATGTGGGCTAATCTTCTTAGAGTTCACATGAATTCTTCAATAGCGTGGGTCATGGCAGCTTCTAAGTGACCCACCTTCTTCTTTTCCACTAATGATTGCTTCATTTATGATCTCTCCTTTAGCACGTTGCCTTCTGCAACCTTCGCTATAGCTTCCTCATGTGACCTAGAGCAAGGTCAACAAAACAACAAGCAAGAATAATATCCTNAGCACGTTGCCTTCTGCAACCTTCGCTATAGCTTCCTCATGTGACCTAGAGCAAGGTCAACAAAACAACAAGCAAGAATAATATCCTTCTTGATAATATAAAGCAATAGCATGAACAATCATCACAGTAGCTCCTTTAGAGATATTACTTATAGTTTAGCAAAGATTAAAGGTGAGGAATACAATACAAAATGAGGTCAAGACTCTCTTAGTGTTGTGACCAAGCATTCTTCCATGGCAACCTGGAACTAACACAAGAGATTTCTCCTAGAGGAGGTGTTAGTCATATCAGGGAAAGTATTCTCACATGTTATCAAGTATAATACTTTACGACGATTGCTATCTAAAGTCATCAGCTTGTCATGTGTACTTTTGAATCTTGATTAATCAAACCTGGAGCCTTGTCCTCAAGAATGAGTGCTTGCTTTTCTTCCAGGTCTCCTTCACTCAAGTGATGAGTGCTTTGTTCAACCTATCTTCTGTACTAAGACAATACACTAACTTGACAAAAGGTTAGGTTAGAGGATAATCTCTATGATCAACTTTCAATCCTTCTAATGATTTGATCATAGCTTCAACATGCAACACTGATTGAGATAATTTCATAACAAATAGATGCATATTAGAATAATCACACCTAGGTTGCATCATTCCTCTGAATGTGTTGGATCTTGAGATCCTTCTGGATCTATGGAAAAAGATCCCTTCTCCTACAAATAATCTTTAGGGTTTAACCATTAACCATATGTGATTACATACCTCGGATAGCATTTGCAAGTAGTGGATCCATATGGTAGCAGCGGTAATCATTACCAAAAACTTCAAGAGTGATTACAATTGGTTCTACGGCTACAACTGCAACATGTACTACAACTGCAACAGGTACTGCAACTGCAACTGGTTCTGAGACTGCAACTACAACTGCAACTGCAACTTAGGGTTTTATGAGGAAACCCTTCTCTTTCAAACTTCGAATTTTGAAATTCTGATCTAGGGGATAGATGCGCTGGGCTAAGGTGAGTTAGTTGGTGCAGTTAGATTTTCGAAAATCCAACTTTTACCCCTTCAAATATGATCTGCTGATTTCTGGACTGGTGCTTCTATTTTTCAGGTACTTCTGGTACTCTGGTACTTATGGTACTTTGGTACTTATGGTACTCTGGTACTTATGGTACTTCTGGTACTCTGGTTTTCTGGTTTTCTGGTACTTTGTGAAACTAGGGTATAACTTTCCGAGAGATCTAGCCACTGAAAAGGTGCGCTCTAACTGCCAAAATGATCCTTGGGGGAGGGCACAGTTTTCTAGGTGGTTAGGGAGCTGAAAATATTCACTTTTGTAAAACCCTAATTTTTTGGTACGGTAACAGTGACGTTTTTCCTCTTGTGAAATATGTTTCCTTTCAGGTTGCCTCTGAAACCATGTTAATGTTTATGTCATTATTATAGTTCTTTGCATTTCATTAGATAAGAGCATAATAAGAACAAGATCACTGAGAAATACACATTCACAAGAGACACAACATTTATCCTGGGAAACCCTCTAAGGGAAGAAAACCCAGCAAAAACTTCCTTATCATAAATGGTTTGTACAATGTTCAAGAGATAACTCAAACCAATACAGAAAGTCCTCCCCAAGAGATGCACCACTCTTCTTCTCCTCTCTCCAACTTATAATTGCAGCTTGCCTCATAAGAGAATGAGCAAGTGAAGTGTGTCTAAGAAGTGAGGCGCTAGCCTCTTATTTATATCAATCTGGCACGTGTGAAGAGTCACCATCTGGCAGGGCTGACCTCTCACTCTGGGTGGGTAAACCCACCTTTAATTAATTCTGGGCCTTTCCATTATAACTGCTGGGGCCGACTTCTTATTCAACACTTTGTAATTGTCCGATGACCAATCTGCAAAAGGGGATTTGGTCCTTATTCAATTACCGACATGATTAATCCTCAATGGGGATTAATCCAATAACAATAATCATAATAATGACATGATTAATCCACAATGGGGATTTAATCCAATAATAATAATGACATGATTAATCCACAATGGGGATTTAATCCAATAACAAAATAATAATAAGAATGCTCTTCGCAGTTACATTATTTCAACAATCCGCTCCCCGGAATGGAAATAATATTATAGTCCTAAGAGAAGGAATAATTTCACCATACATAGAGAGAATTCCTCAACCGAATGTAAACTATCTCAAGGAAGACATAGGGGTGTACTCTATCTTTGATGATGAGGGTGACACTACTTTAGAACAAATTGATTTAGAAGATGGTATGTGGCATATACATTTCGATGGATCATGCTCAAATGAAGGTAATGGAGTTGGAATTATATTGTACTCACCTATAGGTAAAATCCACAACTTTTCTTATAGGTTAGAATTTTTTTGCACGAACAATGTCACTAAGTTTGAAGCCTTACTTCTAGGCATTGAAAATGCTTATAACCTTGGTTGTGACCACCTTACAGTTTTTGGTGATTATAAACTTGTTGTGAACCTTGTGCGTAAAATATATTCTCCTAGAAATAAGTTTATGAAACGCTATACCCAAGTTGTTTGGATGCTTATATAAAACCTATTATCATTTAACATCACTCATGTTAAGAGATAACTTAATTCAATGGTCGATTTGTATTTGCGACATATCCTACTCAACAACTTCTACCTCAAAGGCTTGATTGTACTTTTCAATCTTTATATCGTCCTCGCATTCCATATAATGTAGAATCATGGCTAGTTTTCCCTAATGATGAAGGCATATGTGCTTTCATACAAAATGATTTTTTTAAGCCCAAGGAAATCATATCTATGGAATATGACAAATTTCTAAAAGGATTGACTCCTCTTGAGAGTTCATTTTCGTCGAGTGATGTAGGCAACAAAGAAACATGTAAGGAAGAGGAGTCGAAAAGGAAAGTGGGTGATACCATTTCCTTGAACCTTGGGATGTCCGAATCTCCAAAGATGGTTAAACTAGGTGCCCAATGTTTCGACGAAGAAAAGGAAAAATTCACAAAACTACTACATGAATTTCAAGGTGGTTTTGCATGGTCATATGAGGATCTTTGTGGTTTTCATCCTGCTCTCGTACAACATGCCATTCCGATCAATGAAGGGATAAAACTAGTTAGGAAAAAACAAATACCCATTAACTTCGCACTTGAATCTACTATTAGAAAGGAGTTGGAAAAACTTTTGAAAGCTGGTATAATATTTCCAGTTAAGTATTCTGAGTGGGTTTCAAATTTGGTTCATGTTAGGAAAACAACTGGTCAGATTCGTTCATGCGTTGATTTTTGCGCATTAAATAGAGAAAGCGTAAAAGATCATTTTCCTATCCATAATATGGAAATGATTTTGCAACAGGACACAGGGCACAAATGTTGTCCTTAGTTGATGGTTTCTCTAGATATAATCAAATCAAGGTAAAAAACATCGATAGATACAAAACCACCTTTACTACACACTGGGGCACATTTGTTTATGAATGCATGCCTTTTGGCCTATCTAATGCAGGTGCCACTTTCCAGAGAGCTATGAAAATAGATTTTGACGATCTGATCAATAAAATTATCCAAGTATATCTTGATGATTTGACTATCTATTCAAAGAATCGATTGGATCACTTTGGTCATCTCAGGAAAGTTCTCATGCGATGTAAAAAATTCGACATTTATTTAAATCCTTATAAATATATTTTTGGCATCACCAAGCGAAAGCTCCTAGGACATATAGTTTCTGATTCAAGAATAAGCATAGATCCCGAAAAGATTGTTTCTATCCTAAACCTTCCTGCCCCCACTTCCAAAAAGGAGGTTCAAGCCTTTATGGGTATTATCAACTTTGTCCGCAGGTTTGTTCCTGATTTTTCTTTAATGGTTAAACCAATTCATAATCTTCTAAAGAAAGATTGCTCCTTTTCTTGGACAGATGATGTCGAAAATTATTTTATAAGGATTAAGAAGGAAATCAACTCCGCACCGGTTCTGGCGAAACCAGACTTTGAGAAAGATTTTATTATATATACTAATGCCACTGAGGAAGCAATTTATGCTATCCTCTTGCAATGTGATGATCAGAATAATGAAAAACTTGTATCTTACATGATCCAATGTTTATCAGATGGCGAATTCAAGTACTCCTATATTGAGAAACATGTATTTTCTCTTGTTAAATATGTAGAGAAATTTTTTCACTTTATCCTAAGCAAACACACACAGGTAAAATTCCCTTTGCCTGCTGTCAAGTTTCTGCTTTCACAAACTTGTCTTTCAGGGAAGCTTGCACATTGACCTTCCAAAATCCAGAAGCATGATTTAACCATCATGACTTCGAAAAAAATTAAGGGATGAGACTTAGCCCTTCACTTATCTCAACATGTTGAAGCAAGTGAAGATATGTACGATCAAGATAATATTCTTTCAACATTGTTTTATATTGAGAGTCGAACCCTTTCTATTTTTGTACACCCCTATTATAAATATCTGGTGTATTACTTGCAATATCATAAATTCCCAGATGACTTAGATCCTCATCAGAGGAGAAGAATTTGTCTTGAATCTTCCAAGTATATTATTTTAGGAGACTTTTTGTTTAGAAGGTATGCTGATGGTATATTACTTCCATGTGTGAATAATGAGGAAGCATATAAATTTTTACAGGAAACTCATAGATCTTCAAATTCCGTTATGCACGTTGGTGTCCACTTTTCTTATAAAGCTACTTATTTTAAAATCATCATAAATGGTTATTATTGGCCTTCAATTTTTCGAGATTCTTATAAATTCGCAAGATCTTGTGACAAGTGCCAAAAATTCGTTGGGAAAGAGTGTATTTCTGCTATGCCTTTGCAACATGTTCTCCCTAATTTTCCTTTTTCTAAATGGGGCCTAGACTTCACTTCAAACATTTCACTTCATCATCTTATTACCTTCAAGGAAATGGGCAAGCTGAATCTACTAACAAAAATATGGTTAGTATCATAAAGAGGCTCATTGAAGATAATCCTCATCAATGGCATACCCTCCTCACCTATGCCCTTTGGGTAGATCACTATACTACCAAGGTAATCACATGTTGCACTCCCTTTCAGCTTGTTTATGGTCAAGAGGATATTCTACCTACTGAGTTGGAACTCTCCTGTCTATGGATGATGATACAGATTGAAGAATTAAATTCTTCCAATGTCCCTCAAAGGATAAATGCACTATTAGCCTTAGAAGAACAAGGAATGTTTGCCTTGGAAAACATGAAGAGAAGAAAAAAAAATGTGAAGAAATATTTTAACAAATGCGTAAAGGCTGTCAAATTTAAAGTGAATGAGAAAGTCTTTCTTTGGGACTCAACCCATGCTGACAGAGGAAGACATTCAAAGTTTCAAAAATAATGGCTAGGTCCTTTCAAAATCGCTTTTGTCCTAGGCACAAACTCTTATCTTTTAAAGGATTTGGAAGAGTGATTGTTTTCCTATAGGACAAACAGTCCCCACTTGAAACATTATGTGGAACCATCTTGATTGATAAACACCATGTGGAAATCATTGTTGTATATAGCTTTATGTTTCATTGTTTTATTTTTCTTTGTTCAATTGATTGTTCAATTTTTGTTGTTTCATTTTCTGTTGTTTTATGATTGTCAGAAATAACTTTTGGATTAGTTTTTCCACAACAATTCCATTCTGTAAGTATTGTTGATCAATAACAATAAATTTTGCATGGTTGTCACGATGTCCTCCTTTTAGACATCGCTGAAAATGCTATTTTCTTTCAGTATTGTAGTTAGATAGATGATTTGGTTGTCTTCCCTATTTTATACTATCCCTTTCTTCCCTCCATCCTGATATTCAAACAAACATATCAGAAAGTTTATCCTTAACTCAAAGAAACAAATTTATTGTGACTGATCGAATGTTATGCATACAAGAAAAAAAACCCTCACACGTACCACTTTCCATGATTTATTCCCAAAATCCCGTCTCATTATTTTCCTAAACCATCCTTTCCCCCTGTTACATAATCATTCCGGTCAATATTTCTTTGATCTATGTTCATCGATCTGCGAAACTGGACATTCTGAGTTCTTAATCTGTTGGAAACAAATTTCCTTGTGGAGTCGCCAGTTTGTTGACGCCCAAAAGCGCAACATAGGGTACCTGCTTGCAAATGATTGTAAGCGCATTATTATTTAACTATATTTAATAATATACTAATAGGTGGGACCCCTTTTGTAACTTGTGTGACTATGACAAAGAGATGACACTTATTCTTTACATGCTTATGAGTTGGTTGAGATGATCCCTACAGTTTATTTTGTTTAAAATATCTGTCGGAATGATTAATCAAATATGATGTTATGGGCGATATAATTTAAAAGGGAATGTTGTTGTTTTTATATAACACTCACAAGTATTATTATGTTACATTTATTTTGAGGAAGGACCTAAACTCCATGCTTAAGTTATATGTGTGATGTGGTGATTTCATGCTACAAGGGTACACATGTTGTTTGAATTGGAAGTAAGGTTGGAAAATGGTATCCCTAGAAATTATTTGAGATATGTCACATTGGAGTTTTCAAACAAGGGTTGGCTTATTTGTTAAATTGTAGACTTAGAGAAATGGTGGTGTATTCGACCTACATTAATTGATTTGGATTTAGTGGTTGATTTGTTGTATGTTAGATTTCTCGTACTGGCTATGGATGAATGTAGATACGACGTCCAGTAAATGCATGTTGCTCTAAACCTCCTCAAGCCCGCCATCCTAGTCATTTTTCATTTTCTCTTGTTGGTTGTTGCTACTCTGTTTTGTTCGGTCGTGGAAGAGGTATACAAGCTTGGTTGTTTCTCCTTAGCAATTTTTATACAGGTATGGATTTCTTTCTCCTCCATCCATGAATGTTTCGCTCTTCTCTTTAATTAAGTCAACAGTTAGCTCTTGAGTTTGCTTGTTGTCTGTGCATTTCCAAAGTTACAATATATGGAGTTTTTTTTGTGTATGGATTGGTGGTTAAGTGTTGGTATCTATGGAATTTTATTTGAACCATGTGCATCCAAAATTTGTGTGGATGTTCTTACTGTATATGGTATTTGTGATTTACTTGTGGGAAAGAATACAGTTGGGGACTCTCGGGACTGCCTTGCCTTTGGTTTCTTTTTATGGGTTTCTTCCCTAAGAATGTCACTACTCCTTACCTGTGGGTTATATGAACACTCTGTATGTCATTTAAGTTATTAGTATTCGTTCCCATTGTGCTTGCGTCCTTGTAAGAGGTCTGTGAATATAAATGTGAAGTTTTGTAGAAGTTTTAAGCTTATCGTGCTTCATTTGGATAAACCCTCAATTTGGTAATACTATCCCCCTTACCGCATTACTCTTCACTCTTATGTATTGAACCCTGTGTATTGGAAATTATTGTGAAGGTTTCCAACCCAAAATTTGATAAAGGCATTGCTCGTGCTCATTTTTTGTCATGGGATTAGTGGATGATTTGTTGTACAAAAATGGATAGAATATTAAGCTCACTCATTTTTTTGGTAATACAGACAGTCCTATGGAGATATCGGGGTGATGACAACATTTCAAAATCATTATTTAAGGGTTACGACCTACTGTGTGTTCATTTTTTTATGCAAGGAATACCTCTGTGGATGAATTATATATGCATTGAGTGAGTTTTGTGAACAAGAATGAAAGGGATTTTAGGAGCGTTGTTATTTGAAGTTTTAATTTTGAATTATGTCATACAAAGGGATCTCTTTTGGGGCCATTTTGTGGAAGCCTGCAACCATTTAAAATGCACTGGTAATTATATCATGGACCACAGTCTGTCCTTTCCTCCAATGTTTGTTGTGTTGGATGTGATTGTTACGATGTTGTTCACTCCTCGACCATGTTCTATACAAGCATTGCTATCATTTTTAAATAATTCTTGGGCAATAAAATATAACTTGGTTGTTGTGCAAAGAAATTTCTAAGGAAAATGAGCAATCTTGAAAAGAAACACCAATTTTGGGTTGTTTTTTTGGGAAACAATGTGTTGTTCAGTTTTGGAAACAATAAGAGGTGGTGATTGTTAATTAATGGAAAATATGGAATTGCTTGATATATTAATAGAACAATATCCATGGGAGTCCCTTCCATTATACCATTTTTCGCAAAATGCACTCCCCTCATTATCCCAATTGCATTTTTCACTCCTTGTTCTGTTGTTACTCATTTTTAAAGAAAAGACTGTATGGAAATGGAAGAAATGAAGCAACAGTGATTGATGGTTGGTTCTAAGATATGTTTAGATACAAAGTTCATTGTTTTTTTTTCCTTGAACAATATTCAAAAATATTTCCCCCTCCATGATATCACTTTACGCTAAATACAAGCCCTCCATACTCCCAATGACCCTATCAATTCCCTATTCGTGTTGCAATTAATAATTTATTTTTATGTTTTTAATGGATGGATTGCATGCATCATGTAGTAAATAATAGAGCCAACTCTTGATTTATTCAATTAGAGTTTCAAGTATGGGTTATTAATAACTTTTCATGACTTGTTAAATATTGCTACAGGATGAGTTTTTTTAGCAGGGGCAGCAATGGCCGAAATAATAGAGGTAGAGCTAACTGGCAGCGAGGCCATAGAAGGCCTCATTTTTATGTTCACTTCGATGTTGATCCAAGAGTTAAACCAGTTGTTTCAAGATGGGTTTTTCAATTTGGTTTTCCATGGTATATTGCATCCCCAACCTGGCAGACCCCCATTTCAACGTCCTCATAATTTTCCTGGGATTCTTGTTCCTCCACATGTGTCAATGCAGCCTGAAGTGCCCACTAATGACGTTTGGCAAGAAATTGTCCACCATCCTGTCTCTCACCACCATGGTTGGCCCATTGTGTACTTACCTTTACCACCACCAGTTAATCCCAATGTTCAAATTGCTCCTGATGTTTCATTAGTACAATCCTTGCACGCCAACAAAAGATTAAAAATTGTCTAGTACAATCATGTCCATCCACAAAGCCTGTCAAATCTATGTCTTCACATCTCCACCTAAAAGATGATTGTTCCCATGTGATAATCGAAATACAACGCCAACGGTCTAACCAACCAAGGGCAACCCAAGAAAAGTCAGTTGGAGACAATTGTGAGAAGAGGAAATATGCCTCGCAAAGCAGAAAATATGGATTTTAAATGCTTTTTTTATGATTTTCAGTGATGAAGATAATGTTTAATAATTTTCAACTTATTTTGGACAACAAGATTTATTTTAGATATTTTTGTGGATAAAATGGATATATTGTTTTCTTGGGATATGTCCTTAAATTTTGTTGATATTTAAATATTTGATTTAAATGATATCCATGGGAGCTACAAGGGTGTTATATGATCCAAATGATAAATTTTGTATTTTATATTTGATGATTGACAAGAGAATGATGGGAGTCACAAGGGGTCCACCTATTTAGTAATTATTAACTAGACCCTTATTTATATATTATTATTAATTATTTCTCCCTAAACTTATTAGCTAAGTTAATTTGACTTAACTAAAGAAAGTAGTTGAACTACCTCAACTTATTCATAAAGAATGAAGGTTCAATAAGAGGAGGAGACAGAGGGAGAATAGAAGGAGAAAGACAAGACTAAGGTTTTATCTTTAGTTAATGAGATAGATTCAGTTTTCATTCATTTCTGAGTTTACCTGAAAGCCTAATCCTCTTGTTGACAGCAAGGTCTTATTGGAGGCAACAAGATTCAAAACTGAATCATACTTTTCAACATATTTTTTTAAATGTGTTTGATTCATCCTTGATAGTCTATGTACTCTTGTTTGTTTGTGAATTAATTTTCATGGATGATAAAGAATATCTTGCAGAGTCAAATGGCATCGTTTTGTGGCAAGTTGATCCAGATCATTAATTTCAGTTTCATTTTACTGTCAGAATCTTTTTGTATGGTGCCCATTGGAGACCTCTAAATCTGACTTTGGTCCATACCCTCACAAGGGTTTGTAAAGAGAAATACACTTTTTGTATCTCAGAATGAAATAAATCAGATTATTGTCCTGTCTCATACATGTGTTTTCATGACTTGTTTCCTCCTTTCGCTTTTGGTCTCCATGTTTACTTTATTGTAAAAGTTGTATACATTCTTGTAGCTTTGTTTAAATTTTATTTTTACATTGCAACATATACAAATCATAAACTAGCTTTAATCCTTGTAATTAATACTTGTGGATTGAGTGAATGTTTTGAGGCTATAAACCTCGAGTGACATTCCCAAATATCTTGTCCTATCCAGGAAAGATCTGAAAATGATTGAGTAGGGTGTTCCATACCTTTTCCTCAACATGCATGAATAACATTCAGAATATTGTGTACTCTAATAATAAAAGATTTAACACTTTCATTTTCTTTCATAGTAAGAGACTCAAAATCTCTTCTAATCATTTGAAGTTTGACAAATTTTACCTTTATAGACTCTGTATAGGCTTTCTCCAATATGTACCAAGCATCATGAGACTTTATACATACTACAATTTTTGGAAATATTGAGATGTCAATTTAGGTTTAAAGGAGACTTTATACATACTACAATTTTTGGAAATATTGAGATGTCAACTCATGTTTAAAGGATGAATATAACTTCAANCAAGCATCATGAGACTTTATACATACTACAATTTTTGGAAATATTGAGATGTCAATTTAGGTTTAAAGGAGACTTTATACATACTACAATTTTTGGAAATATTGAGATGTCAACTCATGTTTAAAGGATGAATATAACTTCAACATCCTTTCTCATGTTCTCCCTCAACTCTGTCTTTTGATCAACAAAGAGAGCATTATAGACAGCCTAATCTGCTAGCTATGTAACATATGGAAGTAAGTGTCCATATATCTTGTGAGATCGACAAAGTCCTCATATTCACACTCCAATGCTTATAGTTTTCCCCACTAAAAAGAGAAATTTGGCACTGCATTGTATTTGAATTATGGCCCATTGTCTCCTTCTCCTTGAAGCAAAATATGTTGCAATCAACCACAAACCTGTTGTGATAGAAAGAAGAAAAATATGTTTCAATCAACCACAAACCTATTGTGATAGAAAATAAAAGATTTGAGCTTAAAGGAATTAAGTAATTACTATGGAATCACACCCAAAAAACATAGGTCCAACAAATGAATGTATGGCGTAAGTAAAAGAATTATGATTGAATCAGTGATACTCAAAATAAAAATTGCACGGATGAAATGAGTAAAATAACCAACAATAATACGTTGTTTATTAAAACTCTGATTCAGTACCACACACACACACACACACACACACACACACAGTTTTAATAAACAAAGTATTATTGTTGGTTATTTTACTCATTTCATATAAAGAGAAACACAACATATACTATGCTTCTTGAAGCTACAATTTGAAAATAAAAAACAAAAATACAATACTAAAAATTTCTCTCTATGAGAGCCTACAAAGCTTACAAATAACAACTTCTCGCTGAAATTTTACTTTGCTAAAGGATATCACAATTTAAATGGGAATTATAACTCAACAAGACAAACCCATGCACAACAGTTGTTGGGAGAAAAAAACATGGCATTATTTACTTAAAAAAAACTTGGCAATTTAAAATTTCCTTCTATAGATGACCAACAAATTAAGCTTTAGGTGCCTAGTACGTGCCTAAAAACTAGGCATCAACAATTTCATGCCCTCTTTATCAATTTCTCAAAGACCTCCCATTACTCCTCTTTTTTTCCTCATCCAATTTCTTGTATGGTTCCGATGAACCCCAATCCACCTTGTCGTCACCTTTCTCTAACCCGAACTGATCTCCATTGGAAGAGACAAATGTGTCCCCCTGGCCAGAAAAATCCTACACATTGTTCATAGATGACCCTTGTTGGCCTTTTCTATTGTATGCAGTTATATTGCCTCCGAACATCTTCTTCATTTCCTTTGTCATGTTTCTTCTCACAAAGGCAAAGCAAGAATTTTTTTTAAATATTGAAATTTGACATACATATTGTTTACCCATTTTTGAAAGGAACTATGTCCTTGATGCTTTGATCCATAGAATTATAATTGCACCCAAATTTATACAATATTATCTATTGAAATTTTTCCAAAAAGGCACAAATCCAAACCGTTCTGAACACAAGATACCCTAGAAATAAAGTGCAAAAGTGATTTTTTCAAAATGGTCGAGAGAAGTGTTCCACTTTGTGTGAGGATTATTACTATATAGTTCTTTGAAATAAGGTCACCTAGTACATATGCCAACTATGATTGAGAAGTACATATGAAAATTATGATATGGTTGGTAAAGAATGATAAACTAGAGCGTTTAGACAACACCAATAATGAACTAAAACACTATTCGATACGTAACCATGTCATGTTTGATCTACCGCTCTTATCAAATCAGATTCACGAACGACATTTTATATACATATTTTATAATTTAAAAGTCATCTTTGAGTGTCGGTGATCAAAATTGAACCCTTTTTAGTTCTTCCAAAGGGTTCAAACCCATTCTAGAAGGGTAATTCTAAAAAAAATGTAAATTTTTTAAATCTCCTGTCATTTATGAAGGACAACAAATATCATAAAATGTCAAAAGAAGGATCACGTTTTCAATAACCCATAAATGTCCTTACTTCCAATGCTTGGTTGTTCAATGAGCATTTGTTCATCACACAATACTTTCCTTTGGCATCTAAAGACTAAAATCATCTCTATTCTTGTTGTCTCTTATGTATTCCCTGATACAATGCATCCTTCGATGATATACCCTTCCACAAAATTAAATCCATCACATAGCTCACACCTAGATAAATATCTTACCACCATATTGTTGTATGCATTATTTTATGTGTCACTTAATGAAAGCTTTTGAAAGAAGCTTAGACACCTTGCCTTTGTGAATAATTACTTGAATTCATGTGTTATGAGCATTGTCGATTCTTGTTAATATGAGAATTGGAATCACATTTAGTTTACATACTTCATCTTTTTGAATCCCACACTCGCATTAGTGCCATTTTCTTTGTTATTTTTACCTTCAACACTCACCATAATGCCACTTCCTTTGTTATGTTTGTCTCCACTCTTGGCTATATAAAAAACCAAAACAATTAGTCACATGTTATGGATGTAAATTGTAATGACATTGGGAGATTATTAGTAAGATTAATTATAAATGAGTTATTGAATCTCAATATTGAAGAGAAAACCCAGGGAAATCATGCATCTCTCTTTTTTCATGTTCACATATCGATTCATAGTTATTTTATTGCATTCATAATGCTATGTGTTTATCTATTAAAATCCATGACATAGTTATAGCTTTGGTATCTAATATGATTATTATTTCAACACATTGGTGGGCATCTCAACCACATTGTATTTAATTCATGGCATCCCCACTAATACAATAGATAATGGGAAAAAAAAACATAAGTAAGAATTGAATGTAAATCTCTTAACAAACCACCAATCTTGTACAATTTTGGTCAAGCTCATCATAAAGATAATGCATAGTTTTTCTTTGTTTCATATAAAACTACTTAATGATTATGTTGGGATTAAAAGCTCTATTAAGTTTGGTGAAATTTCCTAACTTGCATGGTCTTGATTAAGTTTAGATATGAACTTGCATAAAATGAACATTGTCAACATTACAAAACCTAAAATTGAGATTACAACAATGAGAATTGTGATTGTGTTCATTCAATTTATAGCATCATCAAATCATCGCTCCTTTTTTCTCCAAAATGATCATTCCCCTTTTCCCAATTCCATGCATATTTATCTATCACACTCTTTCACATTATTCTTCTTGTTTCTAGTAGCATTGACATTAGTGTGATGATACTTTGAAAATATTTTGAGAATACCCCATAGCTCTCTTTCCCCTTGCCTCATCTCAAGCCTAAGATCAAAGAGATGTACCCTTTGTAGCATTAAAGCTTGGAACAAATTTTTTTAAGTTGGTTGATATTCTTAAGAAATCTAGGAAGAAGGTAACATAATTTTTATTATCATCAAACTTATGCATTAGGGATTATTCTCTAACATCTCACTCTTTCATGCATTTTGGCATGGTTTAAGAGATAAAGAGAACAATCAATATCCTCAACAAAAATAACATACTTGGTGGTCTTGATGATTAATTTCCTTTATTTTCATGTTTCTATGTATCTTAGGAAGCTCTCCTAATGGAATAAGGTGGAAAAACCATTTCAATAGAAGTGGAAGTAGTTGCCACTCTTATTGACTATAATATTATGTTGGGACGTAATTAGATGACATAGTCAGATGTATGAGATGAAGGAAATCATGTATTCAATATTCCATGTCATCAAGTTCCTTCATCATGGAATATTGTGACTATCAATCAACTGTCATATTGCATGCATGATCATAGTATTAAATATAGGATGAACATCCCATCCATGGATGGTTCCTATATGTCGTTTGAAAGTGTGGGTGTTAGGATGTTCAAGGGAACATCTTTGATACGTACTTTTCCCCTCCCTCCACCTATCAATTTTATAGTTGTATTTCCTGTATACATGACCTCATCAGTCACCATGGAGTCTTATGTTCCTTTCCAAATGTCATATTTATGAGAGGGATATAAAACAATGTGCGTAATTCCCTTTCAAATTACTTATTTCGAAGAAGACCAAAGACTCATTCTAGGCCCTTCAATTTCTAACTTGAATAATGGATATATATTGTAGTATTCCAGATATAGATTAGTATGAAGAACATAAATATTTTAGCTAGAAATGGTTTAACAAAAATGATATAACCAGAATAATACCAGAATGAGCACCTTGATTAATGATAGCAATGTTCACTTGCCTCTTCGAGGGGGAAACCTCCAACAAAGAAGAGCTCTATTACAATAATATCCAAGGAAAAACTTTTGATACCCTCTACTCTTATTTATACTAAATCTATCTATCCAAAAGAACAATCTAGAGGAAGATCCTTCTATAAGCGAAAGCTTCTATTAGGTCTTCTTACAATTGACTCATTCCTCCTTAATACTAGGCCTTATTAATATTGACCTTTATTACATGGAAATTTATTATTCTACCCACTTTTGGGGTTAGGTAGGTTAGGTCCCTAACATGCCCTCCCCCTTAAAATTAGCCTTGTCCTCAATGCTTGAGATGAGGAAATTGATGCAGAATGTTAGCTCGCTCCCAAGTGGAATCTGTGGGAGTTGTATTTTTCCATTGGAATAACACTTCCTTGATGGTGCGATGATGAAGACGATGCTCACGCTGGTCCAAAACTGCTTGTGGCTGCAACTAGATGGATCCTTCTTCATCCAACTCAGGAAGGTTGGTTTGAGTTTGGAACTTAGTTCCAATAACCTTATTTAAGCAGGAGACATGAAAAACATGATGGAGCTTAGAAGAACTAGGCAAAGCTAACTAATAGGCCACCTTTCCAACATGCTTGAGAACTGTATAAGGACCATAAAATTTGAGCACCAATTTCTGACAATGTTCGGCCTTGAGTGAATTTTTTTTATAAGGTTGCAGTCGAAGAAATACATGGTCTCCTTCAACAAATTGACATTCTAAGCAACCTTGATTGGCTTATTGATTCATGTGATTCTAATCCATGAACAAATTCTCTTTGAGGGTACAGAGAATAGCTTCTCGAATTGTAAGTGTTTGGTCAACAACCTGAACCTTCGAGACACCTGGCATGTAGGAGAGAACGAAAGGTGGTTTTTGTCCATATTCTGCTTCAAAAGGAGTCATGCGAGTAGTTGTATGGTAAGAAGTGTTGTACCACCATTCAGTTAATGGTAACCATTGAGTCGATTGATTTTTCCTTTCAGATGAAAAACACCTCAAATAAGTCTCCAAACACTTGTTGACAACTTNTGCTTCAAAAGGAGTCATGCGAGTAGTTGTATGGTAAGAAGTGTTGTACCACCATTCAGTTAATGGTAACCATTGAGTCGATTGATTTTTCCTTTCAGATGAAAAACACCTCAAATAAGTCTCCAAACACTTGTTGACAACTTCAGTTTGACCATCAGTCTGGGGATGATAGGCAATGCTGAGAATCAATTGGGTTCCCTGTAGCCTGAACATTTCTTGCTAAAAATTTATGGTGAAAGTGGGGTCTCAATCAAAAACAATAGAATGAGGAATGCCATGAATCTTGAAGATATGATCCATGAAAAGTTGAGCCACAATGGAGGCAGTAAATGGATGTTGAAGAGAACAAAAATGAGCATACTTGGAAAGACGATCAACTACCACCATGATGACTGACTTATTGCCTGATTTAGGTAATCCCACAATAAAATCCATAGAGATGTCCCTCCAAATAGCGGGTGGAATCGGAAGCAGTTGGAGTGTGCAAGGGGATTTGATTGTTTCTCCCTTGTTACATTGACAAACATCACATTCTGCCACAAAAGTGAGAACGTCCTTTTTCATACCATCCCAGAAAAAAGAATGTTTGACCCTGTCATAGGTTTTGGTAAACCTTGAGTGCCCAGTTGTGGGAGTAGCATGAAGCTTAGAAAGCATCATGGATTTAAGTTTTGATTGTTTACTTAAATACAATCAACCTTTGTAGCAAAGCTCGTCATTGTGCCAAGAGTACCTTGGGGAAATTGGAGAATTGTATTGCAATTGTTAGATTAGATTCGAAATTTTAGGATCTTGTAGCCATTCCTAGCGAACAGCATGGAACCAATCTGGTACAATGAAGGATAGGGAGAACAAGGACCCTTCATCTTCATATTTTCGAGAAAGAGTGTCAGCAACCACATTTTATTTACCTTTCTTGTAAATGATCTTATAATCATATCCAAAGAGATTAGTTACCCATTTTTATTGCTCTGGAGAGGAAGGTTGTTGCTACAGAAAATACTTGAGGCTTTGATGATATGTCTTAATTTGGAAGTATTTCCACAAGAGATAAGGGTGCCAAATATCCACTGCATGCAGAATAGCCAACATTTGCTTTTCATAGATTGATTGACCCAAATGGTGTTCTGACAATTGTTTGTTAGTAAAGGACAAAGGTCTGCCCTCTTGCATAAGGACTACTCCAATTCCTCTCCTGGAGGCATCACATTCCAAGACAAAGGTATTTTTTTAATCAGGAAGGGACAATGCCAGAGTAGTGCACATAGACGCCTTCAATGCTTGAAAGGCTAGATCAGCTGCGATAGTCCAAGTGAAATAATTATTTTTAAGTAGAGCAGTGAGAGGTGTTGCAATATTTCCATAATTCTGAACAAACTTGCGATAATATCATGTTAAACCCAGAAAACCATGCAAGATTTTGATAGTCTTGGGGTGAGACCAATCCTGCATTGCTTCAATCTTCTTAGGATCCACCCGAACACCATCCTTTCTAACAATATGACCCAAGTACTTGACTTCTAACGTGCCAAAGGAACATTTAGAGTGTTTGACGAAAAGTTGATGCTAAGAGAGTAGATGAAGAACTTGATCCACATGGGCAAGATGGGATTGCCAAGTTTTACTATATATGAGAATATCATCAAATAAAACTAAGAACAAAATGATGGAGAAAAGGATGGAAGACATGATTCATGAGGCTTTGGAAGGTGGAGGGGGAATTACACAGGCCAAAGGGCATGACCAAGAACTCATAGTGACCCTTGTGAGTTTGAAAGACAGTCTTGGGGATTTCAACGTCTTGCATACGTATCTGGTGGTAGCCAGAATGCAGATCAAGTTTAGTGAAATGTTGAGCACCACTCAACTCATTCAAGAGATCATCAATGATAGGAATGGGAAACCTGTCCTTGATGGTGAGTTTATTGAGGGCATGAAAGTTATGACACATGCGCCAAGTACCTTATTTCTTAATTACCATGACCACATGAGAAGAATAAAGGCTGGTACTAGAGAGGATAACACTCGCTTGTAGAAATTACTGCACTATTTTCTCAATTTCATTATTTTGGGCAAAGGGATGATGATAAGGGCGAACATTGGGAGAAAGACTTCCAGGAACAAGGGGTATGGAATGATCATGAACACCACGAGAAGATGAAAGTCATTGAGGAGTGGAAAAAATAGCTTGGTGTTTGGAGAGAATAGCTTGGAGGTCAGGATGCACAGAGGGTGTCTCAACCATGTGAATAGAATGGAGTTGAGCAATAATACTGGAGTGGCATTTCTTGAGGAGATTTTCCATGCAATGGGAACTAATGATCTTAGGAGAACTAGCTGTGAGACATTGGAAGTGATACCTTTATCCCTCTTGTTGGAATTGCATGGTTAATTCCTTAAAATCCATAAGAATGGGACCCAAAATGCGTAACCATTCAACACCTAGCACAATTTCACGACCACCCATTTCAATATAAAACATATGAGATTTCAGGTGGTAATGTCCAATTTGAAGACATACATTTTCACAACGTGATCCAGATTATTTTGAGAACGACATGAAGGAAAAAATATAACCAAGATATAACAATGAAATACACAAAAATACAGTGAAACCCAACTTCTATTACTGAATAAGATATAAAAACAATGTAGAACACAAACTGGAAAAATGGGGTAGATTATCTCTAAAAAGGAAGAAATGTTGGCTACGCTTCATCACAAGAAGCTTTACATCACACTCCATTGCATGCTTAAAGGGCCTCCTTCACCTCAATTATATATGAGAGAGTGAGAGGAGAACAATTCCCATGATGCATGTGGGATAAATTGGACTAAGTTTATAAAATGCCATAGGCATGTAAAACATTAGGACTTCCCGGGCGATCACCTATCCCAATATTACTCTAGCCTGAGCGCTCTTAACTGTAGAGTTCTAATGGGATCTGGTGCATTAACGCTCTGATATAGGCATGTACATAAAACCACTAGGAAATGATTAAATGATGTCTATAATTAACAAATGAAGATGACATTACATTCCATTCCCCATCAAAAGGGTGAATATCATGGTTTATCAAAACCACGGGCTCAAAATGGTGATTCAGTGGAAGAGGTGGATGGCCACTGAGATCCATCTAGATCATTCCTCCCTGCTTAGAAAGCAATGGTCCCCATTGCATCAATTTCCCTTGGGAAACTTCTTCTAAATCTGAAGCTTGGTGCACTGATTGCCTTGCTGAAGAAGTTGTCTTTCTTAGGCTGTTGAAGGATGTCATGAACTTGTTGCTAGAGGGTTTGGATTCGTTCAAAAAATCTAGATGCATGCTCTACCTAAGTGTGGGAATACTTTGTCATTGAAGATGTAACATGAAGAGTATGAAGGGTTATGCTATAACCTTGCTTGACTAGGAAGTGTGGAGGCACCCCCGTAGGTGCAACAAGAACATCTTGGTACTCATCTACAATCTTGTCGATCTGCTTCTGCTAGATAGAAAGGTCTTGGGATGAGGCTGCAGTGGTTGCACTGTCCTTATGTTCACCCTATGATCAGATTGTGAAGAGGCTAAACTTTGCAGTATGAGAGATTACTTTGTGGCATTGTTTTGGTGGGACAATAGTCAGAACTACCTCTGGTATCCGATATAGCTGACCCCCAGAGTAACAATGACGCTATGATATCAAGACTTATAAACAGCATGACGCCTCCACATATATGCCTGGCCTAATAGAATATCACAAACTTCCAATGGGGCAACATCACACAATACCTCATCCTTGAAGGGCTTGATGTCGTAGGATAGGCGACACTATTGGTTGATACACAGATCTTTACCCTGGCGAAGCCACCCGATGTTGTATGGTTGCATGTGTGGTGTTGTTGGAAAATCCAACTGCTTGACAACCTTTGTTGAGATGATGTTATTTTGGCTTCCGCTATCAACAATAAAATGCAGTGGGGTCCCCTTCACCCACATCTATGAATGGAAGAGTCGCTCCCCCTCCTCACGATCATCTTATGTTTGGATTGTTGCAGTTGCAATAGTAGCAGTGGGTTCTGCATCAATGATCTATCTCCTTTTATTATTTTTTGAATCAAGGTCCAAGTTGGGGTTTGGCTCTTTGTCTTTGAGCTCAGCCACCAATTACTGTATTGAGCGACATTCATCAGTGTTGTTCCAAGGGATATTGTGGAACTCACACCACTTTTCGATGTCTTTCTTAGACTTCATGTTACCCTTATTTTCCTGCATCTGGTACTAGATCTCTTGAGGTTGGCCTTCCTTGCTCTGTCCATGCTTCTCCCACTTACTCTGCCGCTTGAATTTCTACTCAATTTTGACTGCATATCGATAAGCAGCTCCCAGTGAGAATATGACCAAGAAATACATATTTGTTTGGATGTACCTGTGTAGACCACTGCAGTACTTCAAAACTAGGTGTCGCTCGAAGTATTTGATACCCATCTTTGAGCGCAAGGTATGAAATATGTTGGTGTACTCCAGCATTGTCTGGTCTCTTTTCTGACGCAGAGTTGTCCATCTCATGTATTGGTCATCATAGTTTCCGGCAGGGTAGAACTCCTCCTTTAGGGAATCTACAAAGGTCGCCCAAGTGGTTTCTCTCCCAAATAGTGTAGATTCATCTACGGTGTACCTATCCTAGTAACCTTCCCACAAATATCTGACATGGGGAAGGGATTGAAGGAGCGCGAAGGTGATATTTTCACTATCGAATTTTTTTTGGACAGAGTAATAACCTTGTAGAAGATTCAACCATTTTTCTAGAGCATCTGCATCTATCTGGCCTTCAAATAAAGGGATATAAAAATTGACTAGTACCTTGAAGGGCATCGCACTTGCTAAATTGTTGCTTGTCGAAGATGCCATAGTTGCCGCCATCGATAGTCTTCAAGGGATCTGAGCAAAGTTGTCCATCATCTCGTTCCTTTGTTGCACGAGGGCTTTCTCGAGCAACATCTTGAAAGGATCTCCTACTCTAGCATCTCTCTTTTCTTCCGCCATGGGAGGTCGCTTGGGCTAGTGAGAGTGGTTGTCCTCAAGTGAAACTAGCTCGAGACCCAAATCTCTATACCATGATCTCATCGAGGACCTGCTCTGAGAAATGATAAGGAACAGACTGCTCTAATACCACTGATCTAGATTATTTTGAGAACGACATGAAGGCAAAAATGTAACCAAGATATAACAATGAAATACACAAAAATATATAACAAAACACATAAATACAGTGAAACACAACTTCTATTACTGAATAAGATAGAAAAACACTATAGAACACAAACTGGAAAAATGGGGTAGCTTGTCTCTAAAAATAAAGAGATGTTGGTTACACTTCATTCACAAGAAGCTTTACATCACACTCCATTGCATGCTTAAAGAGCCTCCTTCACCTCAATTATATATGAGAGAGTGAGAGGAGAACAATTCCCATGATGCATGTGGGATAAATTGGACTAAGTTTATAAAATTCCATACCTCAATTATATATGAGAGAGTGAGAGGAGAACAATTCCCGTGATGCATGTGGGATAAATTGGACTAAGTTTATAAAATTCCATAGGCATGTAAAACAATAGGACTTCCCGAACGGTCACCCATCCCACTATTACTCTAGCCTGAGTGCACTTAACTACATAGTTCTAATGGGATCTGGTGCATTAACGCTATGATGTAGGCATGTACATAAGACCACTAGGAAATCATTAAATGATGTATGTAATTAACAAATGAAGATGACATTACATTCCATTCCCCATCAAAAGGGTGAATATCATGGTTTATCAAAACCACGGGCTCAAAATGGTGATTCAGTGGAAGAGGTGGATGGCCAATGAGATCCATATGGATCACAACTCCCAACACATTTCATGGACCCACCATTGGCTATCAGATTTGAAAATTATTGACAACACGAATATAGCAATTGGTTTCCTGGGCAATGCAATGATGAATAAAATTGTGGGTGCTATCACTATCAACAAGGATGATGACCTTCCTATTCTTAATATATCCAATGAGCTTGAGGGTTTGTGGAGAAAAGAATCTAGTGAGGGCATGCAAGGAAATGAGTGGTTCAACTTCAGGTGGGTCAGCGGGCTCCTGGGTAGCATCGAGAAGGGAGAGCTCTTCAACAAGTGAAATGGTCACATCTTCAGAAATGGCCATAAAAAGTTTTTGTTCCTTACACTTGTGCCCCGGAAAATATTTTTAATCACAATTATAGCTAAGACCCTTTAGTTGGTGTTCAACCATTTAAACCCTAGTTAATTTATGTACCTTGAGAGGAGTGACAGGGGGGTTAGGATTAGTGGGTCGAGGGCGAGGAATAAAAGAGGTTTTTTTTGTTCTGTGAAAAAACAACTTGTTGGGCCTCTTTAGCACGTTTAGTAGCTTCCAACCAAGTCTGGGGGTGAGCCATGAGAACCTGGGATCAGATTTCATCCTTTAGGCCACTGATAAAGTATTCATGGAAGAAAGCATCTAACATACCCTCGGTTCGAAAGGACAACTTCTCAAAAGTAGTTATAAAGTCTTCCACTATGCCTAATTGTTTCAACTTGGTCAAACGATCAAGATAGTGGGTATCAATGTCAAAGCGGTCATAGAGCTCTACAACAAACTCGGTCCAGGCAATATACCCCTTACGTGAATTTGTATGTCATTTCCACCATTGTCATCGTTCAGGATCTAGATAGAGGACAACATAGTGAATTTTTGCCAACTCATCAGTAATACCATGTAGAAAAAAATAATGCTCCATTTGAGTGACCCAACCCATAGGATCGGAGCCATCAAATTTATTGACTTTGACACGAGGAAGACGGGGTCACGCTTAAAGGAGTTAGATTGAAAATGTAGAGAATGAGAGGAATCAACAACATCGAGTTGGTTCAAGGAGGAAGGACCTGAAGGGTGGTTCAACAACTGGTTGAAAACATACTGGAGGGTTTTAAATTGGTTCATGAAGTTGGCTTCCATGGTGTCAAATTTGTGCTCGACTTGGGTCTCGAATTGTGAAAGGATGGAATTGGTAGAGCCAATCTCATATGACACTTGATTGATGGAGGCTTGCAGGTATTGGTTGCGAGTGGTGGCCATTTGGAGAGGGGAAGTGCAAGAAAGGAAAAATGGGTGGGTGGGACGATAAAAAATGACTTATAAGTGATAGGTACCACAACGATCAGGGTGAGAAGGGAAATATAATGGAATAGGTGGAAAAATAGGGAAGTTGAGAAGGGTTCGGGTCCACTAAAAAAAAATGATTAAAAATGAAAGGTATGATTGTGATCAAGGAGAAAAGGGAGATCCAATGGGATAGGTCCCAAATAAGTGTGCTGACAGGACCACTATACGGTTTTTTTTTACTCCTGCAAAGTTATTCTCCGGCTTGAATAATACTGCAATGAGGAAATGCCCAAATGCTTAACAGGAAGAAATGTGTAGTAATTTCGCAACCAGAATGCAGAAGGCACAGTTGCACATCAATAGATCTTGTTTGTTTTGTTTTTTGTTTCTATCCCAAGGGTTAGGGTATTCAGGGTTTCTACAGACAAGGGTTTTCCCTGTGCTATAGCTCTCCAATATACGTGCAGGTTCCAACAGTAGTACTCGACCCAATATCTTAGGGCACCAACTAAGGAAGCTAGATTGTTCCCTTAGTTGTACTACCCGACTACCCAGGTACTAGAGAGTATCTTCTCGAGTGTTGTTCTTGGTAGAACTATAGCAGTCAGGCGACCGATCGGTTTATCTACGGAGGGCTTCAGGAGATCTAGGTTGATCTGTAAACAGGTGTTGTATGATGTGCTACCACTCGAAGGAGTACCAATAGGGGTTACAAGGGTGGCCAACAGATGTGCGCTTGAGTACCTCTTGTATTTCCTGCGTGTATTACTCCCCGACCGTGGGTTTATACGCATAACGACAAATCTCTGTAGCTTTAAGACACCAGAATACGCCTCTACCCTAAAAAAAAATAACCCACAATTTTCTGCCGAGGAAAGTGCTCTGATACCACTTGTAGTATTCTAGATATAGAATAGTATGTAGAGCAGAAATATTTTATCTAGAAATGGCAAAACAACAATGATATAACCAAAACAATACCAGAATAATACCAGAAAGATCACCTTGATTAATGATAGCAATGTTCACTTGTCTCTTCGAGGGGGCAACCTCCAACAGAGCAGAGCTCTATTACAATAATATCCAAGACAAAAATTATCACACCCTCTACTCTTATTTATACTAAATATATCTATCCAAAAGAACAATCTAGAGGAAGATCCTTCTAGAAGTGGAATCTTCTATTAGGTCTTCTTCCAATTGACTTATTCCTCCTTATTGCCAGGCTTATTAATATTGACCTTTATTACATGGAAATATATTATTCTACCCACTTGAGGGGTTAGGTAGGTTAGGTCCCTAACATATATTCTCTATGATGCCCTTATATAAGGTTGAAAATATTTATCAAGCTATTCATATGGCCACCTCAAGCCTTGATCGAGATCTTTTCCCTTGTGAGGATTAAAATCAATTTACCTCACCCATGTGGGATTTAACCCTCCTAGTTTGAATGATTTTTTGGAAATGTTATTTCCTTTCCTTCTTATGAGGATATTTTGGAGGAAATGGCTAGTAAGGGAAGGTTGTGGGATAATATACATCATCACTCATATTTTTCTCTAGATTAAATCAACTAGAGGTTGGAGAAAGAAGTTTGGTTCTGGTTGGAGATTTGGAATGGTATCATAGCCTATTCCCTACTCATGACATGTATCTTGAGAGAAATATGGAAAATATATCTAAAATGATACCAACCGATAAATCCTCTAAGCATAGAATTGTGGAAAATATCATGAATGGAGATGATTGTTCTCCTGAAGAAGTAGAAACTTATACAACTCTTTTCAAGGAATTTTATGATTTGTTTTCTTGGTCATATGAATAAATTCCAAGATTTTATCCCAACATTATTAACATGATATTAGGACATATGATAATTCCAAACTTGTTCAAAGGAAGTTGTGATCGATGAATTTGAAGAAGGCAACTACTGTCAAGGAAGAGGTAGAGAAATGATTAAACATTGGATTTATCTACCCTATTCCCTTGATAGAATGTGTATCCAACCTAGTTCATGTTGATAAAAACAAGGGAGTATTAGAGTCCGTACAAATTTCCATGATCTAAATAAGGCATGCCTTAAATATAATTATCCTATGCCTTTTATTGATTAGGTTATTGATGAATGTATTGGAAATGAAATATTCTCCTTCATGGATGGATTTTTTGGGTTATAACTAGATCTAGATTCACAACTAGTATCGACATAAGATTGAATTTATCTATCCTTGGGGTGAATTTACTTATTGAAATATGTATTTTGGTATTAAAAATGTTGGAGACACATTCCAACAGACCATGTCATATACTTTTCATGATTCAAGCAAATTGTGAAGGCATATCTAGATGACCTAGCTGATATTTATAGGAAGAGAATTGAGAATATAACCCATCTTCAACTTGTTTTTGAAAGATGTCAATGTTATAAAATTCACTTAAATATGCATAAATACATCTTTTGTATTGTATCCGAGAGATTTCTCATATTCATTCTTTCTAAGTATGGGATTATGGTGGATCCATTCAAGGTTGAGGCAACACTTTAGTTACCTTCTCTGTCATCAATTCATCAGTTCTAGAGCCTCCAAGGAAAGGAAAACTTTTTACAAAGGCTCATCACTAATTACAATGATATTATGAACGGCTTCATGGAAATTTTGAGGAAATGAGTTTCATTTGTGTGGGATGATCAAGAATAATGATCTCTTAATACTTTGAAAAAAGATCTCATGTCAACCCCACTTTTGAGTCCTCTGATTTATAGCTGAGACCTCCCATTGTAACTCATAGCATCTGAATCAAACATCGCTATGGTTTTGGTTCAAGAAGATGACTCACACTAGGAGCATGTGATATATTATCTAGACAAGGGGATTGTCAAACCCAAGTTTGTGTGTGATCATAATGAGAATTTAGTGCTAGCAGTTGTCCGTGTTGTCCGGAGACTTTGAAATTATATACTTCTTTGACATATAACAATAATCACAAATTCCAACCCCATGAAACACATCTTGACTTGAAGAATATGTGGGGGTAAGTATGCCAAATGGATCATCATCCTATAGGATTTTAACCTGGAATTTGTATCATATAAATAATATAAGTACTTAACTTTTGTCAAGTTGATGTCGAAGTTACCCAGAAACATTGATGAACCTCTGGTTAACAAGTACTTTTCAAATGAGCATATGTTTTACATTGTCACTTCAAACCCTTAGTATGGAAATATACTTGTGTATCTTAAAACCCAAAAGTTTGGCTGTCACCTTTCTCATGATGAGAATCAATGTATTTTCCATCAAGCTCAAAAATACTTTATCATTGGTGACACCTTGTATTGCTGAGGGGTGCACTTTCTCTTACTTTAATTTCTAACCCACGATGAGGTTAAAAGTGCTTTAAATTATTGCCACAGTGGAGCAAGTGGAAATCACCTATTTGGGATTGCAACAACTCAACATATTTTGTGCAGAGGGTATTTATGGCCTTCGATAGTCAATGATAGCATTTAGGTCATTAATATGTGCCATAATTTCCAAGCCTTTACTAAGAAGTTGTGTTCCCATCCTGTTCCTTTTCATCCTATTATCACTACCAACTTCTTTACAAAATGGGGTGTTGATTTTATGGAGTGTTTTCCTACTTCTATAGATGGTCATAAATACATCATTGTGTCTATCAACTACTTTACCAAGTGGGTATAAGTTATGTTGACCTTTGTTAGCAATAGTGAAACAACATCTCTATTCATACTCAACCATGTTATCTCTAGGTTTGGAATTACCAGAGAGATCATTACTAATCATGGTTCACATATTCAAAATAAGATGGTGACAAAATTAGCTGCATAGTTGGGTTTTCATCAAAAGAATTCAACGCAGTACTACCATAAGGACAATACTTAAGTATATATTGTTAACAAGGCCTTGAAGACTATTCTTTAGAGGATAGTTAATAAAAATAAATCTAACTAGAATTTAAATATTTTTCATCTCTTTGGGCATATCAAACCTCAATTCATATTGCTATGGGTTTCAACCCATTTCAACTCATATATAGAATAGAGGTAGCCTTCCTAATTGAATGTGAGATCCCTTCTTGGAAGTATGTTGTGCAACACTTTGTTTACTTGGAACACTTAGATGAACGTCATTAAGATGATACCATAGTGACTGAGGCCCATAAGAAGTAATTTAGAGCTCAATTATCACACAAACCTGCACTTCTTGAGATATTCCTAAAGCTCAAGTGTGGCCTTGGTGAAACTAAGAGGGGGCCATTGTGACCTCACCAACCCTCTTCTACACTTTAGACAAGTGCCCCTCCAACTCAATGGGGGGCTTCTCTAGGGTAGGATTGTTGGGATTTTAGGGAAATGAATTCCAAGGTGATGTGAAGAGTAAATCTAGAAAAACAATTTTGAATTTGATTAAGAAAATAACAATAATGGAAGGACTCGAAACTAGTTCCCTTTCCTTGGGCATATGGGGTCAACTAAGGCTCCTCATTTAGAAATTATAAGTGAAACCAAAATGACAAGTACAGTAGTCCACTACAAACCCTAATTAGTCACCCCAATTGCTCAACAAGTTTCAAGAAGGAAAGGGGAATATTTCTCCACTATAATTCCTCCATTGTCTTTGAGAAGGGATTTATCCAATAAGGTAGAAGAGGGTGCACCACCACCACCACCACTAGGGGAAAACACCACATTTACAGCCATTCAAGATAAATTACCACAAGGAAATAAAGAGACCACTTACTCATCAAATCACACACAAATCCATTTATTCGTTGAACATCCATTCATTGAGAAGCATTAACAAAATAACACCTTCATGGGAGCACTCTATCTAGCCATCCATAGCACAAAGAAGAAGATAAAAGTATCCAACATATTTTTCTTAAATGCTAAGGGATTTCTCCCCCAATCCAACCATGACTAATAATGAGGAAGTTCATCTCTATTTATAGAGTGATGCTCACCTTTGTTTATAATAAAATATTAATATTTCAAGTGAAATCCACAAATCTAGCCTATGGAGAAGTACAATACACTTATCTCCAATTATCTAGCTCAATATACAATATAATAATGTGCTCAAGCCACATGTACAATGACCTAAATGAAAAGAACCCTCAAAAGTGGGATGTCTCCTCAAGTGAGGGAATACATTGACTCCAAGGTGCAACATGTAGTCCTCCAAAACCCCCCAAAGAGTGAAAAATCCTTTGGGCATGCAAGAAAACCCTTTAAGTCATCTTCCAAGGTGGACATTGAAGTCCTCAAGGTGAAAAGGTCCTCCAAGATTATAAATAAGACCTTCAAAATGGGACAATCCCTCAAAACAACAACATATGTCATGCATGAGGTCTTTCAGATGTACCAATCCTCATGAACGTGCCATGCAAGGCTTCTAAAATCACTTCAAGGTGGATGTTCCACTTCAAATGGTTAACCAATCAATATGTAATCACTTCAAGGTGGATGTTCCACTTCAAATTATTAACCAATCAGTTTGTAATAACTTCATCAAAATATGCACCAACAATTATCCCAAAGGGTCAACAATCCATATAACAATATCTTAAAACTCAATCAATCTTCATAAAAGAGGAACACCCTCACTCTTCCAATTTGTCCACGAGATTCATCCTAAAGGTGTTATCATCATGATTTAATATGCCAAGCTACCCAACAACTACGTGAACCCTCTATATTAACTGGACACACTCTTTTCTTGGGTTTCTTATTGAATTTGAGTGAGATGCCAGTTGTCACAGAACACTTCTCTAATGGAGAACTTCTTCACAATTATGATGGCTTCTTTCTTAATTTATCCTCAGAATGTGGATCTCAATGGGACGTTTTGTCATGTCCCCTCCCCTTTAACCCCCATTGGAGGAGGGACGTAGTGGCTTAGGGAGCTCCCTGTATGCCATAGTCCCCAACTAAAGGGGATTTGTGGGGCTTTAATGGGCACAAGCAGGGCAATGATTAGTTTAAAAGGTGTCCATTGGTAAAAGTAAGGGGTAAAAGACCCCCAACCTGAGGATTAAACCACAATTGGGTAAAGAGAAGGGAAAAAGACTGTAACTTGAGGGATAAGTCACCCAAAAACAAGGAAGCAAGCAAAAGGAAAGATCTTTATAAGGAGGAGGAGGCTCATTTGAACACACACAAAAATTATTTTTGGAGTTCTCTCTTCTATTTTTGGAGGTGGTTTCCTCGGTCCTTTGGAGGGTTGGTAAACCCTCATATTTTGTTTAGTTTTGATGGGCCTTTTTCTCACCCTAGCTCAACCTCTGACCGGTTTGCCCTTATTTTGTCTTCTATTATCTTCCAGAACCATTGTAGTTGCAACAAAGAAGGATCGAATCCAAGCTTGGGTATTCTGAAGGAGGGAAAGTATGTTACAGTACCTTGGGAGAGGGACAACCCCCCCCCCCCT
>ML782832.1:325400-355975 GCA_009831015.1 Picea engelmannii
TATAGGCCTTTAGAGGAGGGACACGCCCCTCTTCTTGCAAGGTTGAGGGGGATTTAAGGGCTACTCCAAGCCTGTCACAACCTTTGAGGGAGAGACAAGGGTCTCTGAGGTGAAAACATATTGTTTCACCCAAAGGACCAAGGGTTTGGAAGGGATTACAACAAGATAGTTGGCACGACAAAGGTTGGAAAAATGATAGGAGACCACTGGAGGGAAGGAAGGGAACTTGTGGTTGGATAGCACATAGTTCCTACATCGGATAGTGACTAAGAACGAGGAGGGACAACAAACACCTTCTAGTAGATATTCCTCAGGTTCTGTTGGATATTTTAGGGTAATCCTATAGTTGCTACAACAACCATTAGCGTTAGTTTGTTTGTTGTAATACAATACTCAGTATTCTGATAAATATTCCAAGTTACCCTTTTGATTGGTGCATTGTTAAGTATTCCTGGTTTGTTAAAGTTGTGACAACAACCTTTAGAGGGATTTACTGCTGGTTTTGGACACTATTTACTGCTAGTTTTGATATTGTTTAATGTTGGTTTTTGGGCATTGTTTACTGTTGGTATCTCTATGCTACATAAATGGATTCAATATTGATTCTATTCATATTCTAGATATTTGTAAATGTGCCCTGTTGTTGGTAGAAAGACCATATGGTACTGCACAAATTAATTGTTTCAAATTGACATGATGCCCTTTTTCTAGCCTAGGAAACCCTAGGTATTTTACAATGGTATCAGAGCTGGTGACCTTGCCAACCTGAGGGGTATTCAGTAAAAGATAAATCTGCAACAATCAACTGAGTTCAAGGGAATCATACTGAGGTTGGAAAGATGAAGACCAAGAAGGAGCTCATGGTTGAAATAAAGTGGGAACTAGCGATAGGCAAGTACATGACTTACTATCCAAATTATTTAGCACTGGGTAAAGATTTTCGTACAACTATGTCTTTTCGAGACTATTGCACCATCAAGTATGGAAGTTGGTTGGAGGATTCCTTCAACAGCACAAGATGAAGATTTAAGGAAGATATGGAAGAAGAGCAAAGGGATCCATTAGTGGCACAAGCACATTCCCACATAGAGGAGCGTGCATCTAGCCATGATGAGGAGGTGAGCATAGAGGAGGACCAAGAAATGGTCTATGATGAGACCGTTGATACTAGTATGTTGACGTGGTCTATCACTAGTACTAATGATGAGGGGGAAAAATCTTGTACCACCTATTTTGACTATGAGAATGACGATACAACAACACCTCATGCACCTTTAGCAGTGTCCTATGAGGTCCATGACACCGACACCTTTGGCAGACAGGTTGATGGCATACACGTTGAGGATGCTTATATGATAGCACCAAACTACGATGAGCATTCAGCACCCCATCCCACTCATGACACCCATGAATCATATGAGGGCATGATGGTACTTGCATATGACGGGGGAGGGGTGTTTGAGAGATCGCCAGGGGACATGGATCCTTCTTCACAGGAGTCATGTGTGGAGGACGATGTCATGCATGAGTCCCATCATAGCATGGTATCATCGAGTGAATCATGTGATGATGATGAGGAGAGAACTCTTACAGATGATGGTCCAAACCATTTGGATGTGGTTGGACAAAGACCGTTAGCACTGCGTGACTTGGAGGATCGCTTGTTGGTGACTGAGGATCGAATCACACAAGTCTTGACCAAGACCGATGGAGCTCATAGATTCATTGAGGATCTTATGTGGAGAACTAAGACAGAGGAGAGACATAGTGGAGTAGTAGGTGGAGTCACTAGTGCTTAGTTTCACATCGACAAAGAAGCACTAGAACAACTGAAGTCATACTACTTGCAGTTGTTTATGGATAGGGACCTTGATCTCAAGTTTGTTGATGAAAAGGACCGTGAGATTGAGGAGCTACATTACCAGCTGAGCTTGGTACACTCTTTACCACTTACAACAGAGACTCCATCAGATTTGGCAGCCATGGTACAAGTGGGCATGAGTGTCATGTATGATGAGAGGGAGGAGCCTCTTGTGACGGGGCCAGATGAGGAGCATTCAGAGTTGTCGATACTCAGGGAGAGTTGTGACTTCGATAGGTTGGATTTCACTCTTAGTTGGTACTGTAGGGATCATAATCCATTTCCTTTGGAGAGCACACTAGAGGCTCAGGAGATAGTTGAGCACCTTCCTTGGGGACCAGCCCGTGAGGAAGTATGCGCGTCCATGGATTGGGTGGACAGGTACATGACTGACATGGACACACTTTGGGATGCAGATACAACCATCATCAACAGAGTGTTGGGTTCAGTACCATACAAAGGACACTAGATGGGATAGGAGGACACAATGATGTACAATGATATGCATGATTCTTCATTGGCACACAATAGTGTACAATGGAGATTTAGAGTGTTTCCTCTAGGGAGACCTCCTGACAGAGGCTATGAGCACACCATTGATTTGAGGTTACCCAAGATCGGAGAGGAGATGGGTGAGCCTCAGAGAGTAGCATACATCTAGATGATAGAGCCTTATCAAGGATACCAAAAGATGAGGATCAAAGAGTAGGATACACATAGGTCTGTTCCCAGATATCATCATGGGATCTTGGTCATGCCCTTGGATTTGACCACCAACACATTAGTCACTCTCTAGTCTTGCAGGCAGTTGTCGAGGCATCTTTTGTTGTGGTTTGACGCCCTCAGCAGGGCATGGTAGGATCACCTAAGCTATTTGAGTGGGACAAGCAGCCTCGCAACAATGACAGAGACCATCCATAAGGACTTGGTGATCAATGTACAGGGTGCACAGTGGGAGTCTCAAACTCTATTGGAGCAGTGCACAGAGTTTTCAGCAGTAGAAATTGGGGGTGGTAAACTTCCAACCTGGTAGTGGGATATTGGAATTCATCGGGTTGCTTCGAATGAGATTGACAACTGACAGAGATGAGGTAGTGATGGATCCACACTATGATAGGGATGAGATGGGAGGAGTTGGGAAGTTTTGATTTTCCCTCGTCGAGGATATCCATGGATTGACAGGTGATGACTTCACTGATATGTCTAGGCTGAGGATGATCCATGATAGGGAGTTCCAGGAGAGGGCATGGGACCTTGGGATTTCAGTTGTTGGTGGCTCGGCAGCTAACACATATGGGATGGCCAACTTGCATTCTCTAGAGTTTACCCTTGGGGTGCGTATGATTGGTTGCTTGGAGGTCTAGTATTCTGAGGAGTTGGTCGTGCCTCGAAATTTCATGATCACTTGGCTCATCAGGAATAGTTTGACAGGTTATTTTTTGAGCACCAGGAAGATCAGTGCTATGAGTGGAGGGTGCTTCGCATCATACATGGTAGTTTGGGACCCACGCGACTCCACCACTTACGAGCAGGTCTGAGAGAGTTTCGCATGGAGGGACTTCGCGGATGTAGTGTCAAGACATATGGAGGCATGTATGATTTGGCAGTAGCGCAGGTCAGGGCATACTCTTCAGGACGAATTGATACAATCCTTGCCCCTTCGAGGACAATGATGGGGGAGCAAGTGGACAGATTGCATCACAGACCGGGAAACAAAGCTCACAAACTTTCCAGTGATCACATGGGAGTATGGGGAAACACCAATAACATAGCTACATCCTTGGCATGGATTGATCAAATCAACAAGCACAGGATTGACTCCCAACATTAGTGATTACCTCAGATGGTTGATCAAGTAATGGTGGTAGATCGATGAACTGAGAATCAATTGCATGACTACGTGAAATCATGGATTGAGTGGTTACATTTGGGTGAGCATTGCAATGATACCACTCATGATATCTTACAGACCACCCAGGATTGACAGAGCATGTGTGTAGAAAGGTGTAGGGTGGAGCATAGATTTGGGATCGAATATGTGGTGTACTTGAGGGTGCAACCACTTAGACCGTCTCCATGGAGGAGAGGTGGCGTAGAGAGGATGAGGCCATGCCTCTTTGGTCCCTTGAGGATGATTCAGAGAGTTGGAGATGTAGATTACAAGCTAGAGTTGATAATGGGTAGCCAGGAACGTGGTATTTACCATGCATCATGCTTCCAGAGGGTGTGAGAACCACATGTCACTACTCCCATTGAGTTACTGCCACTACATGATAGGGGACGGATGTTGTTGACCTCCAAGGAGATTATGGATGTTCGGGAGAGGAGATTGAGGAGCAGAGTGATCAGGGAGTACCATGTCAGGTGGAGAGATAATTCAGTAGAGGATTCCATGTGGGAGAGCGAGCATATTTTGTAGCATCATGGTTTGTAGTTACTTGAGGACAAGCAATATCGGAAAGGGAGGATTGTCATGTCCCCTCCCCTTTAAACCCCACTGGAGGAGGGACGTAGTGGCTTAGGGAGCTCCCGGTAAGCCATAGTCCCCAACTAAAGGGGATTCGTGGGGATTTAATGGGCACAAGGAGGGCAACAACTAGTTTAAAAGGTAGTGATGGATCCACACTATGATAGGGATGAGATGGGAGGAGTTGGGGAGTTTTGGTTTTCCCTCGTTGAGGATAGCCATGGATTGACAGGTGATGACTTCACTGAGATGTCTAGGCCGAGGATGATCCATGATACGGAGTTCCAAGAGAGGGCATGGGACCTTGGGATTTCAATTGTTGGCGGCTCGGCAGCTGACACATATGGGATGGCCAACTTGCATTCTCTAGAGTTTAGCCTTGTGGTGTGTATGATTGGTTGCTTGGAGGTCCAATATTCTAAGGAGTTGGTCGTGCCTCAAAATTTCATGATCACTTGGCTCATCAAGAATAGTTTGACAGGTTATTTTTTTGAGCACCAGAAAGATCACTGCTATGAGTGGAGGTTGCTTCGCATCATACATGGTAGTTTGGGACCCACGCGAATCCACCACTTACGAGCAGGTCAGAGAGAGTTTCTCATGGAGGGACTTAATAGACGTAGTGTCAGGACATATGGGGGCGTGTATGATTTGGCAGTAGAGCAGGTCAGGGCACACTCTTCAGGATGGGTTGATACAATCCTTGCCCCTTTGAGGACAATGATGGGGCAACAAGTGGACAGATTGCATCATAGACCGGGAAACAAAGCTCACGCACTTTCCATTGATCAAATGGGAGTATGGGGAAACACCAATAACATAGCTACATCCTTGGCATGGATTGATCAGATCAACAAGCATAGGATTGACTCCCAACATTAGTGATTACCTCAGACAGTTGATCAAGCGATGGTGGTGGATCGACGAACTGAGAATCAATTGCATGACTATGTGAGATCATGGATTGAGTGGTTACATTTGGCTGAGAATTGCAACGATACCACTCATGATAGCTTAGAGACCACCCAATATTGACAGAGCATGTGTGTAGACAGGCATAGGGTGGAGCATAGATTTGGGATTGAAGATGTGGTGTACTTGAGGGTGAAACCACTTAGACCATCTCCATGGAGGAGAGGTAGCGCAGAGAGGATGAGGCCACGCCTCTTTGGTCCCTTGAGGATGATTCAGAGAGTTGGAGATGTAGATTACAAGCTAGAGTTGACAATGGGTAGCCAAGGACGTGGTACTTACCATGCATCATACTTCCAGAGGGCGTGAGAACCACATGTCACTACTCCCATTGAGTTACCGCCACTACATGATAGGGGACAGATGTTGTTGACCTCCAAGGAGATTATGGATGTTCGGGAGAGGAGACTAAGGAGAAGAGTGATGAGGGAGTACCATGTCATGTGGAGAGATTAGCCAGTAGAGGATTCCATGTGGGAGAGCGAGCATATTTTGCAACATCCTGGTTTTCAGTTACTTGAGGACAAGCAATATCGGAAAGGGAGGATTGTCATGTCCCCTCCCCTTTAAACCCCACTGGAGGAGGGACGTAGTGGCTTAGGGAGCTCCCGATAATCCATAGTCCCCAATTAAAGGGGATTCATGGGGATTTAATGGGCACAAGGAGGGAAACAACTAGTTTAAAGGGTGTCCATTGGGAAAAGTAAGGGGTAAAATGTTGATATTATGGTAGTTGCGGGAGGTATTTACCTCCACGTGTAAACCTGACGAGAGTAGAATATTCTGGGAAGCAAGAAGAAACCCTAATGAGTTGGCTAATAACCCTAGAATACATGTCGGCTCAAGAAGATAACTTGTATTAGGTTATTAGCCTCCAAGAGAAGAAGTCATCCAGAAGAAATAATATATACTGAACAGACAGATACCCAGAATGAGAAGTCGGCCCAGGCAGTTAGCTAGAATTACTATAAATACAGGAGGCCAATCTTCATTCTGGCAGGCAGTCTCAGAATTGCAGAGCAACACTTGTGCACACTGCAATGCCCAGTTTTGTGCATAGGTTTGGAGGAGAGTTGTCATTGCAGCCGCTACAACTAGCTGATCACGTTTGGCTTGGACTATCTCTTGGATAGGTTTTGGACTATCTGATTAGCTCTTGTTGGTGCGCTATCCTTGGGGAAAGGAGTACTACCCTTTGTTTGGCTATCTAGCCTAGGGTTTGCTTCCGAAGTGATTCGCTGTCAAGGTTAAGGTGCTTGGAGGGTGGCTTCAGCCTATGGTTGGGTGACAATAGCAATATTGTCAATGGTAAAATGAGCACATCCATTCATATTCTAATAGGTTATGGGCCCACACCTCCTTCATTCAGTCTAACCGCTAGAAGGAAACATAGTCGTAAGGATATTAATCTCGTTGAAGAACTGTCGCTAGGGTTTCTAGCAGGAGCAGTCACCATAGCACTCTTGCTAGGGTCACTAGCAGGTGCAGTTGCAGAAACCCTAATCCTCTCGTTGAGGCACCTTAAGTGAAGGGATTGACCTAATTTCCAGATAGATCAGTGCGCCCTAGCCTAGCGCATCTCCTGGTACTCTCAGCAAGCCAAGACTTCAAGTTTGAGTTTTTGGTCAGATCTAGGATTGACCAAGTCAAAGCAGCCATGACCTACGCTATGAAGTCAGAAAACAAGTTAGATGGAGCTTCTAACTTTAGAGCGTGGAAGACAAGGATTGACCTCATCCTTGCCAAGAATAAAATGTTGGATATCGTGAAAGGAAAGATCATGGAACCGGAGTTTGAAGAAGGAAAAGAGAAGGAACCGTAGAATGTTGCAGTTATGGAGAAGTTCAAAGACGGTGTCATCAATTCCATGAGTATCATAGTGGAATCTATAAAATACCACTTGATACCTTACATCTCCCATCTTGACTCATCGAAGAATATGTACGATGCCCTAACAAACCTCTTCTCAGTCAGAAACATTGGACAAATAATGAGTCTAAAGAATGAGCTCCATGATATAAAGATGAATGATGATGATAGCATAACATCATACTTTGTGAGGATCTCTTAGTTAAGAGATCAACTACAAGCCATTGAAGAGATCATTTTAGAGAGGGAATTGGTAAACATAGTACTCAATGGTATTCCCAAGATGTGGGATGCATTTGCCGCAAGCATGAACATAAGAAAGGAGTATCCTACATTTGAAGAACTTTGGACTTGTTGTGCTCAAGAAGAATCTAGGATCAGTGCAAAAGAGAAACCCCAAAAGAAGTACGATGATCAAGCCTTCATAATAAGATTCAAGAATTTTAGGAACAAAAGGAAGTTTGGTTCAAGGAGGAAGACAAATCAAGAGAAAGATATTTCAAAAATACAATGCTTCAACTGCCGAAAGTATGGTCACTACAAGAATCATTGTCCCGAGCTAAAGAAAAGGAAGGAGAAACACAAAGCATCAGTTGCCGAAGAAAAGGAACCTACAAAGAAGACTAAGCAGGATGAAAGAGACTTCTTCTTTTGAAGGTAACAATACTCTTCCTACTTCTTGTACATATCTTGTTTGCATATCTTGTATATCTATCTCTTAGAAGATAATATGTTCCAAGAAGAACTACACTTATGGAAGAACAACAAGATAAGGATTGTTATCATTATACAAGTCAGATAATACACATGAAAGGATGAAATACATCAAACAAATCATGTGGAAGCTATTACAAGATAAGCCGAAATCAAAATCAATCCTGAAGAGACTTAGAAGAAGTAAAGACAGAAAGAAGTCAACAATCAAGAGGAAATTGGAAAAAGACTTATAAAACTTTGCATAAGGGAATAAGGATGCAGACAAAAGCGTGGACTCTCCTAGATGGAGAGAGCCAATTATATATTTCCAAAAGAAAAACATTCACTCATACATGAAGCAAGGGTTAGGAAGGAGCTAATCCCATGATCCATTGAAGATGATGGAGTATATATCCATGGTAGCAGCCATGAAAGGCAATACATGTTCAGTTCGACCTTAGAAGAAGTCTTCTTCGAAGAGAAGCCTTAAAGTATTCCTAGTTGTCCATCCACATCCATGATCCTATAATGAAAGGAAGAAGTGAAATCTTTAGGGCATGGAATCTATAAGAAACTCCATGGACCCAAGAGCTAAAGAAAAACATCAGGAAGAACATGAAGATTCCAAGAAAGAAAGAGAAGCCAGAACAACCAGTCACTGTATTAAGAATCACAAGATCACCAACCTGATATGAACTCAATAAAATCAATCAAGCAAATGAACTGAAAGTTGTGATGAAAAACAATGTATATATATGCAAGCATTGCAATATCCAGAACTAAAGGTTCTCCCAGATGGAGGGAGAAGACTATGATGATTACTTGTTTCAATAAATCAGACATACCTCTACTTGAGTCTTTATATCATCTGCAATATCCATGGGGTGGATTTCTACATCAGATGAATGCAAAGACTGTTCTCCAAAGCAATTGAACAAAGAGCGTATGAAGAGCAACCTCAAGACTTTGAAGCATACCAGAAAGAGACCCTTGTATGTAGATAGAAGAAGATAACTTGGTGGAGAACCTCCAGTGCACAGCAGAAGCATGGTGAATATTTTCTATAACAGAGATATTGTATCAAGATGATTACTCAGAAGATCAGATCTCATGATGACATAAGAAGTGCCACATGGATATGTTCCAGTTTTCCAACAATGATATACTTTATTGATTAGAGCTACATGAAGCCTTCAAAGAAAACTAGTGTTCCAGACCGAAGTACATTTGAAATCAAGCATTACATTATCCGTGATGAAGTCTAGAAAGGAGAAAGTGGTTCTCCAATACATATCTCCACAGATGAGCAGATAAGCAGACATTTTTGGTAAAGCTTTTATCCAAGATGAAAGAGTTTGCATACTCATGCTGGATCTTGTGGAGATGACTTCCTTATTGAAAAAGGAAGAGATGACTCCCAGGTTGGGAGGGAGAACTGATGTATTATTGATTGATGGATAGTCATTTTTCAGTTCAAAAAATGGTCCAGGATAAGCAGATACTTTCCAGTTCGGAAAGTGGATTGAGATTTCTGACAGAGAGATGATGCAGCTGATGACACTGATGGTGATGATGGTGTTCATGATCTAGTCATGAGATAGTCTATACAACTATGTTGATGCTACCGGGTGAATGGTATGTTTGTGTTGAAGACCATTACCTGTAATACCTCCCTAGCTAGGATGGAGTGTTGATATTATGGTAGTTGCGGGAGGTATTTACCTCCACGTGTAAACCTGACAAGAATAGAATACTCCAGGAAGCAAGAAGAAGCCCTAATGAGTTGGCTAATAACCCTAGAAGACATGTCATCTCAAGAAGATAACTTGTATTAGGTTATTAGCCTCCAAGAGAAGAAGTCGGCCAGAAGAAATAATATATATTGAATAGACAGATACCCAGAATGAGAAGTCAGCCCAGGTAGTTAGCCAGAATTACTATAAATACAGGAGGCCAGTCTTCATTCTGGCAGGCAGTCTCAGAATTGCAAAGCAACACTTGTGTGCACTGCAGTGCCCAGTTTTGTGCGCAAGTTTGGATGAGAGTTGTCATTGCAGCTACTACGGCTAGCAGATCACGTTTGGCTTGGACTATCTCTTGGTTAGGTTTTTCTATCTGATAAGCTCTTGTTGGTGCGCTATCCTTGGGGAAAGGAGCGCTACCCTTTGTTTGGCTATCTAGCCTAGGGTTTGCTTCCGGAGTGATTCTATGTCAAGGTTAAGGTGCTCGGAGGGTGGCTTCAGCCTATGGTTGGGTGACAATAGTGATATTGTCAATGGTAAAACGAGCACATCCATTCATATTCTAACATAAAATACCCCCAACCTAAGGACTAAACCACAATTGGGTAAAGAGAAGGGAAAAATACCCTAACTTGAGGGATAAGTGTAATATCCCCCGATAGAGCCCCAGTTGTAATTATGAATTTTTGTTAGGATGGTGAGCTGAGTTATAATAAGCTAGGAGGCTTATGTGATGATTAGGCCAGAGAGCCTAGGATGATAAGGCCAAGAGCTTGTTTTGTATATGTAATTATGCAAATCATTAATAAAAATTATACATCGTTGCATGTAGACCCTCCACGAAGAAAGAGTTATGGGGGACTAAGCTCCATTAGGTGGGGAAGGGGATAAGTGTCTAGGAATAGGGGCTAAGCTAGAGCGCTTACCTCTAAAGGAATAATATTATATTATTGTTTCCTAAAGGCTAAGGTTTGACATAATCTGTGTTTTCCTAAGTTCCCAGGGGAAAGGGGGACGAGTGTTAAGTGGAGCTCATGCAGCTTCAGGGAGACATGTGTCAACTTGGGCGCATGCAGTTTTAAGTGGGAAAGTCGGCTCGTTGTCGGCTCATCTCATTCACAAGTCTCACGATTCTAGGGACAGTCACGATCCTTCACCATTGGGTCTGCACTCTTGAGAGGTTAGTCACCCTGGAAGTCCTCCATACTCCCCACTAAAGCACGTACTGAGATAGAGAGAGCCCAGAACTTGTAGATATACTGGAGTTATCCTTTGTATTTCCTGTGAAGCCCGACGCACCTGTATTGTGCCTGAGCCCCTGTTGTGGCTTAGCGATTGGATGTTGCTGCCAACACAATTCCTTGGCTGAGCTTGGATTGCTGCCATATTCTATGTCCATACTCGTTTTCTGTGGTTGACTTCACATGTGTGTTACCCGAATTTTGTTGTTGACATCACCTATGCATTAGTCGAATGTTATTGTTGTATTTGCTAAAGAGTTGGTTTGAAGAGGAAGGTTGCCAGGCCTGTGGGCAACTCTCCCCAGGTGAGAGAGTGTGTTGGGGAAGTGAGTTCTCCTGGAGGGAGTCTCGTAGCAGCTACAATACTCTGAGACTTCTGATCCAGACTATTGTTGAAGCCTAAGGAAAGGGAGGTGTAGTCCCAGTTCGGGGGTGACCCAATACTGAGCGTGATGAGCAACATGGTCTATGGTTGGGAGGTTCGTGGAAGGTCTGCACATAGTTGGTGTACTTCAATTAAAATATAAGTACCCATTTCTATGTTTATTTATATGTTGTGTATTTTTACATGCTATATTGATGAGTATTGCATGTATATGTTGTTATATTATGGGTTATGCATGTGATTATTGCATGTATGATTTTACTATTATTTCTCCATCAATTTGTGTATTAGCGGAACATGTTGTTTTTTTATGTTTATATTTATAGGCAGATGATCATTATTATTTCTACGAGATATCATGGCCTGGCCTAGGTGGCCAGGGGTGTTACAAAATGGTATCAGAGCAGAGAATTAAAGGATCCAGTCGTTAGGTAGCGCTCCCCGGCAGGGGTTGGTGTTCGGGGACGTTACAAAATGGTATCAGAGCCATGGTTTCAACACTGAGCCTAGATGGGCCAGGAAAGTGGAAGTTGAAGAGAAGGTTTCGGAAGGAAATTGTTGTCGAAATGGACAAAGTTGAAGTTCAGAGCCCAATTTTCGACATTTAGCCTGCATTAAGCCGTATAAATGGTTATGGAATCAAAAGATCAGAGCAAATTGTTGTTGAAAAGGACACAATTTGAATTTTAGAGCATTCCAGAGTGCCAAGAGAACACCTTGGCCATGTTTGGAAGCTCATGAGGTATAGCGGTTCAAGAACGATTGCAGGGAAAAGAGACTGCAGTAACCGTGGGTTTGGAACCGCAAGGTTTGAAGTTGGGCCGTGGGATCTGTTCAGGGGAAGGAGGATCCTTCACAACCATCATATCTGGAGAAAGGTGCATGAGGATTAACCCCTAAGTACTTCGGACCCCATCAAAAACAATGAAGATTGTCGAATAGCATTGACCGCTGAAGAATGTAAAGAAGAAGATGAATGGTACATAGACAGTGGATGTTCTTCACACACGACCGGGGATCAAGAAAAATGCATCAGCTTGAAGAGAAAGGGTGGCAATGTTGCATTTGGAGACGACTCATCTGCCAAAATACTTGGAGAAGGTGTAATTGGGCTTGGAAGAAAAAATGTAAAAGCAAAGAATGTCCTATTGGTTGAAGACTTGAAGCATAATCTACTCAGTGTTAGTAATATGTGTGATCAAGAATATACTCTCATGTTTGACTCACAAAGATGAAAAATCAAAGAAGAAGGTTCAGGAAGATTGGTTGCAACTGCAACAAGAAGACCAAGTAACATATATGTCCTGAAACTGTGAAAAATCTCCAAGGAAGAAAGAGACCATAAGTGTTATTAAGTGTTATATGTTCAGGGGGAGCAACCCCAAAGAAGAGAGTTACCTTTTGTCATTCAAGTCAGGGGGGAGCAACCCCACCCTTTTCCATTGATGTTAAAGGGGGAGAGAAATTGAGATCATGATGATAGGGGGAGCATGAGTGTTGACATTAATGAAAAAGGGGGAGATTGTTGGAAGATTGGTTGTTGTCATTGATGTCAACCCTAGCCATTGGTCTTGGACCGCAAGATTGATGAAGGTATTTGGACATGAAGGACAATGCACATGCAGATACAACACCCATGGATGGATAGTATACATCATGTTGTATCCGGTGGTATGTGGCACGTCATGTGGATCCTCATGGTTGAGGAAAAATGAATTTTTGAAGATGACAAAGTGAATTAAAGAAGGAAGTACAAGTCGGCCCTGAAGATAATTAAAGAAAAGAATTACAAAATAAGAAAGTGTTAGGTCAGCCCTAATGTTAAAATAAAGTGGTATAAATACATATCATTATACATTCATTTTATGTACAAGTCGAATTTCAGAGGAAATCAAAAGTAAATAAGGCAGGATTTCAAGGGAGGATGAAGGCTTTTGGTGATGTGTTCTAAGGTATGTTATTTACAGGCCATCTTACCATTTTCGGTATAACTTTTTTTTATAGAACGATTCAGATGGTGAAATCGATATGGTATTGATAAAAAATATCAAGGTACCTGTGGTAAAAATTTCAACTCTTTATTCGTTATAATTATGGAGATACACTCTGTGGAAGATAGGGTTTTTGAGTAGTCCAGAAGCTAGTCAATAAATAGGTGTTCCGGGTAAAACAGTCATAACTTATTCATAGAGAATCCAAATGAAGTGAGACCAATTTCATTGGAAATAGTACTAGCTTTAGTTTCTTGTGTAAGAGTTTCAGAATCGGATGTTAAATATTGAGCGCGGGGAATTCTATACAAGTTCGCTCTCCTGAATAAACCAGAATTGAATAAGGTCTACCATTCTCTCTATAACTTCTTTTTGGGGAGGATTCAAAGAGTGAAACTTGGAGGAATTTTAGAGAATACATTGAGTAATTGCATCTTCCTCATGGAGGTTTATCTCTCCCTTTATATTTGGAAGTTGTAGCTACCTTTGGAAGTCATTACTTCCCTTGAACAATAACTATTGATTATTTCTCATATATTGTACATGGTGTATTGGTGTAACTCTTATACTATTGTTCATTGCTCATTGGATATAATTGAATGGTTTAAGTATAAGTTGAAAAAGTTTCTAAATTGTACTTGATATTGATTCACCCCCCTCTCAGTATCAACAGGTTGTTGAAGAAGTCTTGGGTCGTTGATCCACCCCACTTCGCGAAGTTCTCCAATTCAGTGTTCAGGAGAAATAAGGCACGAAGTAGCAAGAGCTTATGAAGCCAAAGTTCTGAAGCCTCGAATATCTCAAGGCTTTGGATAAGCACCTATCCAATAACACCAGGTCACAGCCTGTGGTCACATGCAATTGAGGGATGAAGAAAAAGGGCTAGTGCCCGAAAACTGTGTTAAAGAAGGGAAAAGGGGTTAGGAAGGAAGCCCGTGGGTTTCGTCTGGTTCGAACCTGCATCAAAAAAGGTACTGAAGACCTAGGAAGTTTTTCATAGGGTCTAGCAAAGATCTAAGAGCCATAAGCTTAGAGAAAAGAGATCAACTACACAAGGAATGCATCAGATAAAAAGCACAAGTTTTAAAGGAGCATAGCTTTCTGCTCAAAGCTCAGAATTGAGCAAGGAAGCAATCATTCAAAAGATATCGGAAAGAGGATTCCATGTATTCATCCATATTTGAGGATTGAGCAGCTTAGATCACATGAAGTCGGAGAGGATATTTTTGGTGACCATAAAAGGAAAAGTTGTCCATACAATACCAAAATGGTATATCGTGGTTCTAGCTAACAAAAATTATTGTACATCCGTTTTTTAGATGTAATGGTTACATTTAAAAATAAATAAAAAATAAATGCTAGAGATGTCTACAGATCGAAGAATGAAGGACAAAGATGATTCTTCATTTGCATTGAAATCTTTAAGAAGTCATTGGATCAAATGTTGGGTTCATTAAGCAGCATGGAAACCCCGAATGAAATTCTTGTTTGGGGAAGACAGTCCAGGTGACAATATTTTCACATCAAATGTGAATGCTAGGTGGAGAAAGCCATCTACGATACATGATAATGCATGAACCATAAGTTCATATGGAGATGCAAAGCATGGGAATAAGGAAGGTTTTATGGAATATGAAAGAGTTTGGAGACAAGATGTGACATCTCCACAGATCGGTCCTACAGATTGGAGGTAACACCTTCATTATTGCTAACAAAGTGCACAGTGGAAGCATGGCATGAAGGTCATCAAATATGACATGACAGAAGTTGATTTTTCCAGTCAAGTTGAAAAATAAGATGGGTCAAGTTAGGAGAAAATAATAATTCATCAAGATAATACTAGTACTGATATGATCAGTCATGGAAAGGCTAAACCAAATTGCTTTAAGAAAGAAGTTGGTGTTAACTATCCAAGGTTACTCAGAGAACATCACTAGAAATATAATTGGGTCATGAAGGAATTGGATCAGAGGGATCCAAGTAATAGGGGAATGCTGAAAATTAATATCAGCATAATATGTGGTGGCAAGTATGCAAAGTAGATAAGGAAAAACTCTTGGATGGATTCAAGTCCATGAACATCCTAAGATAATGGAAGAAAGAAAATGGTTCTATGCATGATTTTGAATGCAGAGGAGATGGTGCCTAACAAGAAGCCGTCTTAAGTGACATAGAGCCATGAGTGACCACCCAAGAGGCTGGAGGTATCACTTGAATCTATGATGGTAAGGTAAAAGAAAGAATTTCAGTTAATTCTATGCAGCTAGCAAAAGAGGCATATGTGCATCCTTACAGTATGCTAGAGATTGGATAGGCAAGTCAAGTTTGAGGCTATTTGGAAAAGGGAAGAGAAGAATACAAGAAAACCTCAAGTACTAAAGTATTTCGTTGAGAAAGGGTTGAAGTTCAGTCCTAAAAAGTAACTGGATGTTGAAGAATCCAGAGTCTATAAAACAGCTTGGTTTGTAATTTAATTCATCCAAGTACAATTTGGGATAGTTGGATCTAGGAAATTAATGAAAGTTGAAGGTTAATATCAGCTTAGTTTGGGACTATAAATGCAAAAGCAACCAAGAGTGATTTGGATAGAAAGTGTTCAGGTAAAAAATAGTCATGTACAGTGACTACAATGAGAGCACAAGAAGATTTTGGAATCTAGGATGAATCGAAAACTCTGAGAACAACAAGAAATATGATACAGGGATAAAGAAGTTGTTGAAATTGCGATAGCAATAGTTGAATTATGGTTGGTTGAACAACCATAAGCAAAAAAAAAAAAAAAATCATGTTGCAAGTGTTGTTGATGATGTTGCTACATATGGAAGGAAGCAACAGAAAGTTGAAGGTTGGTTATAGGTTTGATAAAAGAAGCATGAAATCTTCTACTATCATCAACCATACAGGTAGAATCAAATTTATTAATGGCAGTCATGCAGGTATGAGTTTTTATTTACTCTCATTGCATAATTGTTGAAGGGAATTTAGGTAAGATTTTCCTCTGCCAGAGTTATTTTATAAAATCATTGAATGCATACCACTGGATGTGGTAAAGGCTGTAGGCATGTATTAATTCAAAGCTTCTTCACTTTTGAATGCACACACTGACATAGTAGAATGTCATGTTAATTTGGTTGTGGGGTAATAACCAAAGAATTAAAAGATAAGAACTTGTTATAGGAATGAATGCCAGTAAGCTAGTCATGTATGAGACCAGGACATGGTTGGATATGGAAAGGTTATGAGCCACACAGGTACTAAAAGCTTCCTACCTTTAAATAAAACTTGGACTGCAACATTTTTATTAACACTAATGAACACCACAGAATTATATTCTTGGTGTAGTGTTTGGGTCGAAAAGGAAGGCATCCAATTAATTGGGAAGACAATAGGAAGTGTGTGGAGAATGTGTCAACACATTGGCTAGAATTCCAACCTATGGATGGTGAGATACATGACTAAGATAAAGAGCATTATATAATTCAATGCAAGGTGCATTGAATAAATATGCATTGAGAATTGCACTCATGCATAGTAAGTGATAGAATTGTATAATAAATGCAATTGTTGAATGTGTTTTGTAAGTACATGCATATATATTATTGCATGGAAATAATTGTTAGTAGCAATTGAAATATTGTTAACTCGTGAAGTTGAGGACATTTCAGGAGTTGCTAGACATTGCAACAGGAAAGTTGCAAGCCAAGTAGTCACATGAATACTAACTACAGAAAATTTCTTGTTCAGAAAAAAGAAGTAATAAACTTACATATATTAATTATGAACATACATATGCACATAATGATGAGTCATTCTATTTTATTAAATTGTTTGGTAATTATGATTGAATTGCTAGGTGCAAACAATTCTAAGATCACTGCATATGGTTTTGTACATATTGCAATTGCATTATGATGTATAGGAAATACTGACAATTTGTTGGTTGTATGTATGATGAAACATTCCTAATATGACAACATCTAAGAAGAATTATGAAATTGAATTTCATGTTTTGGGGAAAAAGTTGAATTCCTTTTTGAACAAAGTTTGAAGTCCTGAATGAATTATTTTATGTTCTCTGATGATAACTGCATGTGGGTGATGCAAATGAGATGATGTTGATTAAATTTAGAATGTTGACTACAAAGGGTGGCTCGGGGAAGATGTTGATTAGAAATCTCTGAGGGCAGTTGGAACTCCGGGAGCCACGATGCTCTGAGACTTCTTGATCCAGCTTGTTGCTGAAGCCCAAGGAAAGGGAGGTGTAGCAGCCGATGGACTGTGTGACAGAGAAGGTGTACACTCCTGGGGTGGGACAAGCATGTGGGGAATGAGAGACCGTTGGTTGGAGTGTTGTTAAGGTTTGGTACATTGGCCTAGACCATGTTGATATGGATTGTGGACCGTGGCTATCTTGGGAAGCCATTGCCCGATGGAGTCATAGCCCTGCTCAGGGGTGGAAGGTCTTCTCAATCAAAAGATAAGTATCAATTCTCTATTCATTGTATGTTGTGTATCTTGTATATAGGTTATAATGTTATTAGAATTTCTTGTATATATATATTGCATATATGTTATAATGTTGCTTCCGAATGAATAGGTGTAGGAGCAGAGTGTTTATGTCTGTGGAGTCATAGCCCTGCTAAGAGTTTATCAACAATGAGATCTAAGTTTGGGTGGAACGTTGTGGATCTACAACCAGATGGTGATTTCAATGAGGTTTAATGGAATTATGTCACAAGGAACAATGAGTTGAATGCTTTCGTGAAGTAGCTCTATGGAATAGAGCAATTGAGTTTTAGTTGTAGTATAAACACCAGAATTGGTGCTTGAAAGTAGAGCACTAGGTGGATAACAGGCTTCCAATAGTTAAAGCTTGGAGCTTTTTGAAGAATTTTGAATTGTATATGTATAAACAAGTTGCACTGAGAACAATGCAAAAATAAGGGGAGGAGATTGTAATATCTCCCGGTAGAACCCCAATTGTAATTATAAATTGTAAACATGTTTGTTAGGCTGGTGAGTCGAGTTATAATAAGCTAGGAGGCTTATGTGATGATTAGGCCAGAGAGCCTAGGATGCTAAGGCCATGAGCATGTTTTGTATATGTAATTATGCAAATCATTAATAAAAATTATACATCGTTGCGTGTAGACCCTCCACGAAGAAAGAGTTATGGGGGACTAAGCTCCACTAGGTGGGTAAGGGGCTAAGTGTCTAGGAATAGGGGTTAAGCTAGAGGGCTTACCTCTAAATGAATAATATTATATTATTATTTCCTAAAGGCTAAGGTTTGACATAATCTATGTTGTCCTAAGTTCCTAGGGGAAAGGAGGATGAGTGTTAAGTGGAGCTCATGCAGCTTCAGGGAGACATGTGTCAACCTGGGCGCATGCAGTTTTAAGTGGGAAAGTCAACTTGTTGTCAGCTCATCTCATTCACGAGTCTCAAGATTCTGGGGATGGTCATGATCCTTCACCATTGGGTCTGCACTCTTGCGAGGTTAGTCACCCTGGAAGTCCGCCATACTCCCCACTGAAGCATGTACTGAGATAGAGAGAGCCCAAAACCTGTAGATATACTGGAGTTATCCTGTGTATTTCCCGTGAAGCCTGGCGCACCTGTATTGTGCCTGAGCCCGTGCTGTGTCTTAGTGATTGGTTATTGTTGCCAATGCAGTTCCTTGGCTGAGCTTGGCTTGCCGCCATATTATGTGTCCATACCCGTTTTCTGTGGTTGATTTCACCTGTGTGTTACCCGAATTCTGTTGTTGACATCACCTGTGCATTAGTCGAATGTTGTTGTTGTATTTGCTAAAGAGTTGGTTTGAAGAGGCAGGTTGTCAGGCCTATGGGCAACTTTCCCCAGGTGAGAGAGTGTGTTGGGGAAGTGAGTTCTCCTCGAGGGAGTCTCGTAGCAGCTACAATACTCTGAGACTTCCAGTCCAGCCTGTTTCTGAAGCCCAAGGAAAGGGAGATGTAGTAACCGATGGACTTGTAATAGTGAAGGTGTACCCTCCTGGGGTGGAACAAGAGTGTGGGGAATGAGGGTCTGTGGGTTGTGGGCGTAAGTAGCTCCTGGGATAAAAGATCATTCTTGTTGTTCTGTGTGACTTCTTTGTTGTCCTTGCCAAGCCTAGCATTCCCTTGCGCGGTGCAGTTTAGTCCCAGCTCGGGGGTGACCCACTGCTGAGCGTGATGAGCAGCGTGGTCTATGTCTGGGAAGTTCGTGGATGGTCTGCACGCAGTTGGTGTACTTCAATTAAAAGATAAGTACCCATTTCTATGTTCATTTACATGTTGTGTATTTGTACATGCTATATTGATGAGTATTGCCTGTATATGCTGTTATATTATGGGTTCTGCCTGTGATTACTGCATGTATGATTTTACTGTTATTTCCGCATGTCTGTGTATTAGCAGAATATGTTGTTTGTTTATGTTTATATTTATAGGCAAATGATAATTGTTATTTCTACGAGATAGCATGGCCCGGCCTGGGTGGCCAGGGGTGTTACAAAATGGTATCAAAGCAGAGAATTAAAGGATTCAGTCGTTACGTAGAGCTACCCTGCAGGGGTTGGTGGCCGGGGACGTTAAAATAAGTCACCCAAAAACAAGGAAGCAAGAAAAAGGAAAGATCTATATAAGGAGGAGGAGGAGATCTATATAAGGAGGAGGAGGAGGAGGAGGAGGCTCATTTGAACACACACAAGAATTATTTTTGGAGTTCTCTCTTCTGTTTTTGGAGGCAGTTTTCTCAGTCCTTTGGAGTGTTGGTAAACCCTCATCTTCTGTGGAGTTTCGGTGGGCCTTGTGCTCACGCTAGCTCAACCTACAGGTCTGCCCTTATTCTGTCTTCTATTATCTGCCAGAACCATTGTAGCTGCGACAAAGAAGGATCGAGTCCTAGCTTGGGCATTCTGAAGGAGGGCGAGTCTGTTACAGTACCTTGGGAGAGGGCCGAACCCCTCCCCAACTGTGGATCTAGGCCTTTGGAGGAGGGCCGCACCCCTATTCTTGCAGGGCCGAGGGTGATTTAAGAGCTGCTCCAATCCTGTCACAACCTTTGAGGGAGCGACAAGGGTCTTTGAGGCAACAGCAGACTGTTTCACCCACAGGACCAAGGGTTTGGAAGGGACTACAGCAAGATATTTGGCAAGCCGAAGGTTGGAAAAGTGCTAGGAGACCGCTGGAGGGAAGGCAGGAACTTGTGGCTGGATGGCACGGAGTTCCTGCAGCAGATAGCAGTTAAGAACGAGGAGGGACAGCAGACACCTTCCAGCAGATATTTCTTCAGGTTCTGTTGGACATTTTATGGTAATCCTGTAGCTACTACAGCAGCCATTAGTGTTATTTGGTTTGCTGTAATATAATACTCAGTATTCTGATAAATATTCGAAGTTACCCTTTTGACTGGTCCATTGTTAAGTATTCCTGGTTTGTTAAAGTTGTGACAGCAGCCTTTAGAGGGATTTACTGCTGGTTTTGGACACTATTTGCTGCTGGTTTTGATATTGTTTACTGCTGGTTTTTGGGCACTGTTTACTGCTGGTATTTCTATGCTACAGAACTACATTCGGTATTGATTCTATTCATATGCTGGATATTTATAAATGTGCCCTGTTGTTGGTAGAAAGACCATATGGTACTGCACAAATGAACTGTTTCAAGTTGACCTGATTCCCTTTTTCCAGCCTAGAAAACCCTAGGTATTTTACATGTTTGGAAAGAAACAATTTACCATTTGAACGATGTTGAGTTTCCATCCAACTCCGGGTGGGATGCCTTCCTTGGTTAATGACCCTTTTTTATTTCAAACTATGTGTTCTGTCTGGGACCCAAACATCTTCCTCAAACTCTGCCTTAATAAATAGACAGGACCCTCTGTATGCTGGGCGCTCCTTCTTTAAGGTCTTCAAAAGGGTTAATATCATTAACATTTCAAGGTGGACCTTTTCTCAAACACCTTGAAAGGCAATATGCTTCCCTTCCCTGGCATCTAAAAGGTTCACATTACTCGCCTCAAAAACGCACTCATTCATCCTTTTCAAATTTTGGATATCCCTCCAACAGTGAACTTATGTGGATAAGTGTGAACAGAATGGAGTTAGAACACCTTCCTTCAATCATTACCAACCAATTCTCAAAATAAATGGAAAGCAGAATTTATGGAGCGCCCTCTTTCTATGCATATGTGGATGTAACCAAATCCTCAAACTATCCCAAAGATAAAGGGCAATCCCCTGAATAAGGCCGCTAGCGTCTTAACCAATCTAGTTGCACTGCCCATTTGAATAATGTCTTTCCAAGAAAAAGAAAAAAAAAGGGGCACAAATCTGAACCAATGCTATAAGGATACCACTCTTACTGGCATCCAATGTTTCACAAGCAACTTCAAACCTTCTTTAATGCTATTACCCCGAATTATATGATATGCTTCCCCATTCCCTGATGCTGTAGACAACCTAATTATTGATTATATGATTATTGGGATGGGTTTATAATTGTCACTATTACACAGCTAGTACTATCCCCAAGATTGCAAAATCTTTGTAAATGAACTAGCACTAGTTCTCTTTGAAACCATATTGCAGGATTCTTCATGGATAGTCATGTATTCTTGAGATACCTGCAAGAAAATTAGCCATTCAAACCCAATAATCCACGATGCAATCTTCTATCAAACTTCCCATCATGTCAGTCTAGGAATTTCTCAAAAATTGTGCCAAGGATCACATGTATAGTTAGTATACAATATAATGGATAACATCTGGCTCCAACTTGGGGACACGAGCTCTTCTCCGGAGTGCATGAGAACCTCAGAATCTCATCTCATATATATGAAAACGACCTCCACATCCAGTGAAAACTGAAAAATACAGTGCATCTTTCCTCTGTGCTTGATCATCATGCAAAACAGGGAAACATTAAAGTCTGAATGCTCGTAGGCTGGAATCTCAGTCACTGCTGGGCTGAAAGAAAAGTTGAGCAACTCAAAAATATTTTCTCGCATGTGTTGACATGGACTGCTACACAACTTCTTTATCCAGCATTGGATAGGACTGTTGTAATCACAGCCCAACCACAAGATGTCTCATGTCTCCTTTCTTTGTTACCAGCCCCAAAAAACTTTGCTTCGCTGCCAATGCGCACTCTTGCTGTTGCAAACCTGTCTTGAGGGGTGAGTTATAAAATTGATTATGAAGCACAAGAAGGTTCCCATTGGTTGTGTTACACTGGTCCCACAGGTCGTAAATGACAGCCAAGTTTCTGGTCTTGAATTCTGCACAGATTGTCATCACCTTCCCTGCAGTATTCAAGGAATAATTCACCAAAATTTCAAGGACATCGTAAACACTCCTTGACTCCAATAGATTGGGAAAAGCTGCATACACCGTTTGTGTATTAGTACTGTTGTCAAGGGCCAGGCTTGCAGTTTCATGCATCTTCAGAATACAGGTTGTCTTCAACGTTACAGACTATAGGATTGGTCACAGACTTTTTCCTGATTATTTGCTTCAAAACCTCTATCAAATCCCCAGTGCAGGCGACCATCTGAAAGAATTGTATACCAGGGGAAAGCTCTATCTCTTTCCATGATCTAGCGCATTCTAAATGAAGTGTTTGATGTGAGAGATGGTACAACTCACAACAAACCTGATGAATAAGAGTCTTCTCCTCTGGGATCTTAATGCATGGTTCACAAGACACATCGCAATAACTGATGATCATGGGACGATATAGTGACCTTTTGTAGCAGTAACAGGAAAAATTACCCACCGAAACCTTGTTGAGACCTGCTGTACTCGCTAGGTTATTGGCTTTAAGATTATTGATGCTCGTCGATGCTTCAAAACTGATTGAGACACCTCGATAACCAGAAGAAAACATGTGCGTTAACTCAATTCCTTTCCTAATGATACCAGGTGGGAAGAGACCGCCCATCAATTTCATTGCAATGCTCGATTCTGGAAGTGCCCTTTCAATGGACGATTCAGGAAAGTTCACAGTGATTCCTGGGCCTTTTACCTCTGAATCGTACAGAGTCTCAAAATTTTGAGATTAAGCTCGTCTTACCAATGCAGTGATACATCCGTACTGTATAATGTACCTATACTGAAGAAGGGTTTTTCCACTACCAATCTTACCAATCTTCAACTCAACGTTCAATTATAGATTGCCCTGTCCAAGTCAAGTGCAATGAGAAATCGTAATTCTCCCCGTCAAAACCCTCAGCCAGGTGATAGGGTTTTCCTGCGACTAGTTTTGTGATTTCGATCTCATTTCAAAATGTGTGATGGGATTTACTTACCAGCGCTTCTTCACAGATTTCCCTTCGATCCATCTCCTCAATCTTTAAGTGGGCTTCGTATGTATTCATTTCGGGTTCATGGTCTTGCTCAGATCTGATGGATGATTCTGGATTGAGCGACACCTCCTGATTGCACAGAGAGATGACTATTTCCTCAGAGAACTCAGACATATATTTATGTTGAATATCTTCGTCAGTTTCACGGCATGAAATCATTCCATCCTCAGTCCTGTTCTATGATTGCATTTCACACAGGAAATCCTCCATGATAGCAGACCTCTCTTCTTCTCCATCGCCTAAAGCGAGAGGGTTTGCTTGTACCCCATAAGATTTAGGAAGCAGATTTAAAAGCAAGTTGTCCTGATGCTCTTCTTCATTGCAGCGATCATCACAATCATATACAGGAGGGTCACCAAGATCTACAATGTAAGATCTGTGACTGTTGACTTGTCAATCGATCTACAAGGATCATGAGGGTCAGCGTTTACTTGCTTGGCTTCAGAAAACCTTTTGAATCTCTCGACCTCAACTTCCAGGAGATCAAGGAAACCATGATTTCTATCTTTATTCGTTGACTGACCTTTTAGCATAATAGATTCCTGTGCTTGTTCTTGTAGATGTTCTGGCATAAGTTCTTCATCTTCAAGATTGAGGACGTTTAAATCTACGTTACAATCCTCATCAATGGATGTGTCGATATGTCCATTATTTTCAAAAAAGGCAGGAACAGAGTCCTGTTGTCTGTCATCCTGATCTTTGGCAGCAGTAAGGCTTGTTGGAGAGCTGGAAATACCTCCTGACCTCTCACAGAATTTTCTATCAGTGGAACGCTGGGATCTGGGACTGAGATTTTGTCCATATTGAAATCTGGGTTGTCTTGTTCAACAATGGCTTCATCACCTTCGAGGATCACAGTAGGATCTTCTCCTTCTTGCTCTTCATTTTTTATCTCACAGACCTTTTCCTTAATGATGTCAATTTGGAGGGTATCATGTCCCCATACTAGTACATTTTTAGCACCATAATAATTTGAAACCATAGCTGGAAATCCTTTAAAGCATCCCTTTGGGTCTGGAACATTTTCTTCCCAATCATAATTAGTTGTTTGGCAGTCTGGTCGGTCTTTATGAGTATCTATGTGCACTTCCAAACGTAGATCTGCTACAAGAGCAGGACCATCATCAGTCTCGCAATCCATTGTACCATTCTCCTCACTATTTTCACAATATAGTCATGAATATCATAGTTCTATCATGCTCTGCTGTAGGGTTAAGCTAATCACAAAACACCCTGTCAACATCAACGCGGGAATTAGAAAATAGAGGCTACTCACGTAATTCACGGTTTTCTTCAGGGCTGCTTCGTCACCTTGAGAAGGGTGAAGAAGAGCTTGTTCTTGTAGAGCTGCCATCAAGAAGGGTCAAGACGAGCTGTTTCTTGTAGAGCTGCCATCAGATCTTGAAAAGTGTCCTGATACCTCCAAAATCTTGGGCCCCAATGCTTGAGATTTTTTCCAATGAAAACTGCAATAAAAGATAGTCTCTTCGGTTTTCAAGCATATACAATCCAATCCCTTGGTCTTGCCCCAAGAGCATAAACAAATAATCTCATCCACACATCTTCATGTATAACATTGATTTTTGAAGTATACTTCAAGAATTTTAACAGCGTGGATAATCTAAACTCCTGATCTATCATGCACTAAGAAGCATCAAAATCCTTGAGATGCAATTTTTTTTTAAAGTGTAAAACTTAAGTAAAGGTTTGCACATCAAGGGATTTAATCTCTTTCAGCCCATGATAGATCCACTGTAAATGGTGTTCTTAAGATATATATATGTGTGTGTATGTGCACAAAAGGAATTACACATCTCCTTCACACTAAACAATTGACCATTCAAATGTTTTAACCATACTTTTTTTTTTTCTAATTTCAATTGTTATCTATATATATGTGTGTGTATCTCAACTCCATGTTGAACACAGAAGGAATTATGCATCTATGCCATACGAAGCAACTCACCATTCAAATGTTTTAACCACCAACTTAGATCCATCTTAACTCCGGATCTATCATGTGTTGAGAGGCATCAAATTCTTGGTTAAGATGGATCTACTCTGGTTATATATATATATATATATATATATATATATATATATATATATATATATATATATATATAGGAGGAAGTAGAAATATTTTATTTATGGCCTTGTATTTTTTTAAATGCCACATGTCAACTCCATAATATTAAGCATTGAAGGAATTACCCATCTCAAAGCACGCATTAACGGAATCAGAATTTTTTTTACTTTCAATTACTCTATCTCTTTCTCTAGAGTTCATATAGAATTATTTTACTTAAGATGGATATTGAAATATTTTATTTATGGCCGACATTGAAATATTTTTTTGTTATTAATATTTTTTTAAATGCCACGTGTCAACTCCATGTTGAGCACAGAAGGAATTACACATCTCCCTTATATTGGGTTGTAGAAAGTGCCTTTCGACACAACAACATGAGAGATGGCCAAGAAAGGGTCACCATCAAATTCTAGACAACCTTCTAACCAATCTGAAGAATAGTGATTTGGGTACCCAGGGACCCCCTTGACATTAGTAGCCTTATATACTTCATGAAATTCCCACGGAGCCATTTTTATCACATATAATTTTTCAACATGAGAGCTCAAATTTGATAACAAATGCAATTCTGTACCTTATTACAATAGAGAACCATGGAGTCACCAAGGTGAACTGTTAATGCCTTCACAATGATGCTTGTCTCACCTCACAAGCACGTAGTCTTAAAAATATTTGAAGAACAAGGTCTTTGGTCTTCCAATGGAGTCGCCAAGATGATGATATATCTTCAAGAATGAACCCTCATTCAAAGTTGTAGTTGATCTATAGATGTCTTCCGGGAAATGGACCTTATCCATATAACGATGCCAAAATGTTATCACACAAACCCACACTTCTTGAGACAAATTCCTAAAGCTCAAGTATGGCTTTGGTGAAACTAAGAGGGGGCCACTGTCACCTCACCAACCCTCTTCCACACTTTAGGTCAACTCTCTTCCAACTCAGGGGGGATTCCCTAGGGTAGGATTGTTGGGATTTTAGGACAATGAATTCCAAGGTGATATGAAGAGTAAATCTAGCAAAATGGTTTTGAATTTGATTAAGAAAATAAGAGTGATGGAGGGACTGAAAACTAGTGCCTTTTCATTGGACATATGGGGTCAATTAAGGCTTCTCATTTAGAAATTACAAGTAGTCCACTACAAACCCTAAACAATGACCCTTATTGCTCAACAAGTTTCAAGAAGGCAAGTGGAAGATTTCTCCACTAGAATTCCTCCAATGTCTTTGAGAAGGGATATATCCAATAAGGTAGAAGAGGGCACACCACCACCACTAGATAAAAACACCACATTTACAAACATTCATGATAAATTACCACAAGGAAATGAAGAAACCACTTACTCATCAAATCACATACCATCCATTGAACATCCATTTATTGAGAAGTATCCTGGGAGCACTCTAATTAGCCATTCAAAGCACAAAGAATAAGATAAAAGCCTCCAACAAATTAAGAGATTTCTCCCCCAATCCAACCGTGAGTAATAATGAGAAAGTGTCCATCTCTATTTATAGAGTAATGTTCACTTTCCTTCACAATAAAATATTAATATTTCAAGTGAAATCCACAAATCTAGTCTAAGGAGAAGTACAATACACTCCTCCCCGACTATTTATCTTAAGATACAATAAAATAATGTGGTCAAGCCACATGTACAATGACCTAAACGAAAATACCCCTCAAAAGTGGGATGTCTCCTCAAGTGAGGGAATATATTGGCTCCAAGTTGCAACATGTAGCCCTCCAAAACCCTCCAAAGGGTGAAAAATCCTTTAGCCATGCAAGAAAACCCTTCAAGTCATCTTCCAAGGTGGATGTTTAAGTCCTCAAGGTGAAAAGTTCCTCCAAGATTATAAACAAGACCTTCAAAAGGGGATGGCCCCTCAAAACAAAAATATATTTCATGCATGAAGTCTTTCATAGGTACTAATCCTCATTAATGTGCCATGCAAGGATTCTAAAATCCCTTCAAGGTGGATGTTTCACTTCAAATGATTGACCAATCAATCTATAATTGTTGGACTTACTTCACACACACCTAGGATTTATTTTTCCTTAAGGTTTTTCCTTGTTTATTAGTCATTATTCAATCTCCTATATTTTAGGAAGAATATTCCTCTAGGGAGGATATTCTCTTCAGTTTTCACTTTAGTTTGATCAGTTGAGTGGAGTCTAAAGGCTACATTGGGATTATCACAATGCAACATTAGGATCATCACCAACTAATGTGCATTGTCCTTGGTATCATCACCAGAGTAGCACATTACCCATGATTCCCTGATCTCCTCCTCACTTCACTCTGCTTCAGTCAATTAACTGAAGATTGATAGACTAGTTAACTCAGCTAGGTGGCAATTCACTCCTGTAACTGCCTCAGAGACTAGACTAGGTGGCAATTTACTCTTGTAATTGTTGGTGTGTGTCCAGATCACTCTAGACCACCACTATGGCGCATTGTCTTCTCCTCCAGTGCGCATTGGTTGAGTTATACAGAGTATATCATGTGTAAATTATTCATTATTCATTCGGTTAATGAGAATTCTTCCATTCTTTCTCTCTTGCTTCTTCTTTCTCAATTTCTCTCTGCAAATGTGTGTGTTATTTTCTAGCTAGATCTATTATGTGCAAGTTCAACACATTTACATGGTATCATATCTGACGGACTGCTAAGCAAAAGACACACCGAATTATTTTTGCAGGTACCAAAGATTGAAGACAACAGAAAAATGAAATTCCCAAAAGAAATCTTTTTTACACCTTACAATTACTTTGCATGGAAGGAGAGGATAATCATGCATCTTTGAAGCAGAGGATTATACAGGTGAACCATGAACACGGAAACAGAACCAACATCATCCATAGAAAAATCCAAGTATCTAAATCTAATGGATGAAGCACTCAGAACAATTTGCAGTCTCATTTCTCCTGATCTCCTTTTCCACATATCTTCTTGTAAAACCCCCAATGAAGCATGGACCACCATGGAAAGGATCTTTAGAAAACAGGATGAGATGAGGGAATACATGCTTGAGGTGGAATTTCTCACATTGCATTAAAAAATCTTTGACAATCTCCAAGATTTCTTTACAAAATACAAGGATTTACTATCACAACTCAAGGCTTGCGGGGTTGATAAATCTAAGGAGGAGAAACAAATGGTTCTCACCATTCTCTCCAAACTTGGTTCTGAATTATCATTCTTCGTATCCACATTCCATTCAGTCAAATTCGCCTCTGGAGCCACCTGGAAGATGCCTTCTCTTGAGGAATTTATCTAATCCATGACACAAGAGAAAACCAAGCTCATCAACATGGGCAAAATCAAAGACCCAAAGGCGCATGCACTTACTGTGGAAGATGGCAGCGATCATCAATATCAAAAATCTAAAGATAAATACAAAAGGAAAGCACATGCAAATTCGAAGAAGGGAGGGTACTCAAAACCCTTCACCGATGCCTCTCGATCCAAAGGTGGAAAGGTGTTAGAATTAGGGTAAAGATGCAGAACAATAGTATCTTTTTAATTTCAGTGAACGAAAAAGCTAGATTTATAGATCAACAGACTTAGAACACTTAGTATTTAGATCTAAGAGAGACAACAATAAACTTAGTGAAATTAGATCTGCAGATTAGAAACAAAAACTTAGATCTATTGTTCAGTAGTTAAACAAGAACTCTACTAAATTGTCAGTGAACAGATCAGAATAAGATTAAACAATAAGATAGATCTATAAAGCTAAACTTAAGATGATACACAGATCTGTAGATCTAACAACTAGTCTGATCATTAAATAATAAAACAACTATAGAGGCAATTGAAAATTCAATGTATAGCTTTAGATCTAAATAGTTAATACTCAATGCTAACTAGATCAAAACAGTACTAAAGTAAAAATCAAGTCCAGATCTGAAAGAGATGAGTAGGCATCTTACCTGGTACAACAACCTTACCTCTGAAGAAAGAACAATAACCATAGGAGCTATAGAACCAATTTTAGTATGCTTAGACAAAGGTTCAGTTCATAGATCCACCTTATAGGTCGGATCTCTTTGCCAATGGATGAAGGAATATTCTTGCCACAAAAGGATAGAACTAGAAACCCTCACAAGAACAAACCCTCAACCAACAGAAGGTATAAAACCTTACACAAGGAGACTATGAATAAACTTGAATTCAGCAGGAGATAGGAGGCCGTACCCTATGGTTTCAACACAGCAAGGAGGTTGACTCACACATCACACAACAGGGATAGTAGGTCGTTGTTTTGGCACTCCAGATAACAAACAAAAATGGCTGCAACCCTAGACACTCTAGAAAACAGAAAAGAATAAGAGGTCGAGCCACAATTTTATCCCACACTGTAGTGTAAAGGGTAGCACCCTACGCATACACCACAACAAGAAGGGCCGCACCCTAGAGACCTCACACAACATAGCAGAAGAGGGGCCGCACCTTTAAAAGTCAGCCACAACAGGAAAGAAAAAGGAGCGGCACCCTAAAGACCTTACACAACAGAGCAGAAGAGGGGCCGCACCCTACAATCCACACTCAAAGGAGCCGCAGCTACACCACACTGATCTGCAACAGGAAGAATTGAAGAGGCCGCAGCAAGAACTTCACTCACAGCGACAAAAGGGGCCGCAACTTCAACAACAAGAAGGAGCCACAGCTAGGAGAGATCCACACACTTAGCAATAAGTGATACAAGGTGAGTGAAGTGAGAGGGGTAGGGGTTATATTTATAGTTTTAGGCTAGGGCAAGGGATTAAAAGAAAAAGTTTAAATTAAAATAAATACAATTAAAAATAACATGTTTAAATTAAATTTAAACATGTTATAATTAACATTTTAAATTTAACTTTACTTTAACCCTTGAACAAAAACAA
>ML782832.1:379697-396900 GCA_009831015.1 Picea engelmannii
CATCTGCAGGAACTCCTATTGCAATAAGTTGATCTCTAGTTTGAGAAATTTTGGAGAAGAAGGTGGCAACTGTATCATCCTTTCCCATTTTCAAAGTACGTAACTGTTTCTTCAAGATTCTTTTCTGAGTAGGTGCCTTCTTCACATAGAGATTTGCCAAGGCATCAAAGCATTCTTTGGCAGTCCTTAAATGATCAATTAAAGGCATCATGTTGTCTTTGATAGAATCGAAAATGATTCGTTTAGCCTTGGTTTGTTTCCTCTTATATGTTGCACTAGTTGTGTTTGTAGTAGGTTCTTCGATCTCTCTAGTGATATAATCTTCTAGATCATTTTCTTCAAGTATGTTTATTATTGTGTATTTCCAGGCATTAAAGTTTGCTGCTCCTACAAGTCTTTCTTCAACTTTGACTGATAAGGAAGTCATGTTTGAATCTGTGCTAGATTAGATGACTGTAATCTGCAAAACAACCCTAACAAAGTGGATCCGTGTATGCTCAAGATTAGGTTCTTTGAGCTCTGTTTACACCCTAAGCTCTGATACCATGTTAGAATTAGGGTAAAGATGTAGAACAATAGTATCTTTTTAATTTCAGTGAATGAAACAACTAGATTTATAGATCAACAGACTTAGAACACTTAGTATTTAGATCTAAGAGAGACAACAATAAACTTAGTGAAATTAGATCTGCAGATTAGAAACAGAAACTTAGATCTACTGTTCAGTAGTTAAACAAGAACTCTACTAAATTGTCAGTGAACAGATCAGAATAAGATCAAACAGTAAGATAGATCTATAAAGCTAAACTTAAGATGATACACAGATCTGTAGATCTAACAACTATTCTGATCATTAAATAATAAAACAACTATAGAGGCAATTGAAAATTCAATGTATAGCTTCAGATCTAAATAGTTAATACTCAATGCTAACTAGATCAAAACAGTACTAAAGTAAAAATAAAGTCCAGATCTGAAAGAGATGAGTGGGCAACTTACCTGGTACAACAACCTTACCTCTGAAGAAAGAACAATAACCATAGGAGATGTAGAACCAATTTTAGAATGCTCAGACAAAGGTTCAGTTCATAGATCCACCTTATAGGTTGGATCTCTTTGTCGATGGATGAAGGAATTTTTTTGCCACAAAAGGATTGAACTAGAAACCCTCACAAGAACAAACCCTCAACCAACAGAAGGTATAAAACCTTACACAAGGAGACTGTGAATAAACTTGAATTCAGCAGGAGATAGGAGGTCGTACCCTATGGTTTCAACACAGCAAGGAGGTTGACTCACACATCACACAGCAGGGATAGTAGGCCTTTGTTTTGGCACTCCAGATAGCAAACAAAAATGGTTGCAGCCCTAGACACTCCAGACAACAGAAAAGAACAAGAGGTCGAGCCACAATTTTATCCCACACTGTAGTGTAAAGGGTAGTACCCTACGCATACACCACAACATTAAGGGTCACACCCTAGAGACCTCACACAACAGAGCAGAAGAGGGGACACACCTTTAAAACTCAGCCACAACAGGAAAGAAAAAGGAGTCACACCCTAAAGACCTTACACAGCAGAGCAGAAGAGGGGTCGCACCCTACAATCCACACTCAAAGGAGCCGCAGCTACACCACACTGATCTGCAACAGGAAGAATTGAAGAGGCCGCAGCAAGAACTTCACTCACAGCAACAAAAGGGGTCGCAACTTCAACAACAAGAAGGAGCCGCAGCTAGGAGAGATCCACACACTTAGCAATAAGTGATACAAGGTGAGTGAAGTGAGAGGGGTAGGGGTTATATTTATAGTTTTAGGCTAGGGCAAGGGATTAAAAGAAAAAGTTTAAATTAAAATAAATACAATTAAAAATAACATGTTTAAATTAAATTTAAACATGTTATAATTAACATTTTAAATTTAACTTTACTTTAACCCTTGAACAAAAACAATAAAACCCCAAACCAACACATGCAAGGGTAGGAGAGGGTTAGCTAGGTGGCAATACTCATTCCTTCATTCAACATGGTGAGCCTATTACTTTATCATCACTGCATATGGGACTTATCCCTCATGTGGTTATGTCCTTCAGGGAAGGTTGTGTACCATCAAAATACTTGATAGAGGATCAAGTAGCCCCAAAACTTTTTCTGGGGTCTTATCCACCAAGGTCAAAGACCAATGATCAACCCATGCCATATGCATGGGTACCCTGGACATTTCCAGGGGCCCTAGGCTTATCTAGGGGCTTTAACTGCTTAGTCCTAGACCAAGAACCCTAGTCGTATACTGGGGGCCCTCTCAGGGGTCTTTACTGCTTGGTTCTTCACCAAGAACCACAGTCGTATACTGGGGGCCCTCACAAGGGTCTTATTCCAAGGCACTGATTGTTTGGTCCCAGACCAAGTACCCCAGGAGTGCACTGGGGGCCCTAGATCTCGTCTAGGGTGTTAGCCATCCTCCAGGAGAATGGCTCTTGCAGCTGCTTATAAATTTAACAAAAGGGAAGAAAAGGGGAGAAATGCACATATTGCAATAAAGGATTCCATCCAGAATCCGCATGCATGCAGAAACATATAGATCTAATGACTCAAATACTTCAGCAAAATAACATTGGAGATCGCGTCCCCGAAGGTACCAAGAAGAAGAAGCCAGAAGATCAGAATCCCAAGAAAGACAATTCTAGCCATGCCTTGATTGTCATCAACTCCTCTCTCGATGCTTGGATCGTAGATTCAAAAGCGTCACATCACATGGCTACCACAAAAATAGTCTATTCTTCATTGGATGCATGCAAAGGTCCTCCTATCCTGATGGAGAACAACTCTCCAGTCGAGGTCACCGACAAAGGGAGGATTGAACTCACCAACGAAAGCTTTGAGAATGTGTTGCACATTCCCAAAATTTTCGTCAATCTTCTCTCCGTGTATCAGATGACAAATTACTGCACTAGAAAGAAATTCATATTCACACCTGATGCAGTGGACATCTATGACATGTAAACCAATTCCAGGGTTGCTACCGGTGAAGTAAATCATCAATCTAGATTGTATACATTTTCTGAATTTATTGAACCAGATTCTGCTTTACTGCTTACCCATGCTGATGAAAGTAGTAGGATATGGCAGAAAAGGTTCAGACATTTAAATTTCAGATATATGCAATAGATTAGAAAGCAAGGATTGGTTGATGGTCTACCAGACATCCATTTCTCCACAAGAATCTGTGAGGGTCCAAGGATGTGTTCTTGGAAAACGCCCTCAAGAGAAATTCGACAAAGGAAAGACACGGAGGGCTTCCTCTCCTTTAGATCTGATCCACAGTGACCTTATGGGCCCTTTTCCACATCGATCAATCAACAAAGAAATGTACATGCTCATTTTTGTTGATGATTTCTCACTCTTCACATGGATTTTCTTAATTCAGGAAAAAATCAGAGGTCTTTCAACACCTCAAATATTTCAAAGCCCTGGTTGAGTCACAGTTAGGAAAGAAAATCAAAATCCTCTGAACTGATAACGAGGGAGAGTATGTCAACCATGAGATCTAGAATATTTTTCATGAGGCAGGGATTCAGTTGCATCACACAATTCCCTATACTTTGCAACAAAATAGAGTTGTTGAGCAGAAAAACATATCTCTAAAAGAGATGTCATATTGCATGCTACATGCAAAGTCACTTCCACAGAGATTATGGGCCGAAGCACTTACTTGTGCAACCTACATCAAAAACATATCTTCCCATAGATATGTCAAGGATAATACCCCCTATGAGGCTTGGAGCGGACTCAAACTAGAAGTGACCCACTTTTGTATTTTCGGTTCACGTGCATGGGCCCAGATTCCCTCTGAAAAGAGGAAGGAACTTGACCCATAGAGCACAGACTGTATCTTTATTGGATACCTTGGCAGTGTGAAGGGATACAAACTTATTGATCTTTCCTCAGACCGTCTCATCATTGAGTGAAGTGTCAAATTCGAGGAAAGTGTCTTGCATGCACCTCAATAGTCGCATATAGACACCTTTATTCTTCCACCAGTCAAAGATGATAAGCATGCACATGTTGACTCTTCTTCAGATGAGAGTTATGATTCATAGGATTCAGATGATCCAGATACAGAGTCTGTACAATCACATGCAGAGTTAGTGCATCCAGATGCAGATGTAGAGCCAGAGTCGAGGCTCAAGTGGATTCATACTACTCTTCAGGATGCAGGGGATCTTGTTGGGGATCCAACTGATACCAGAAGGACTCAATCTGATTTCGAGGAGCCTCCTCTTGCACTCACTACCACTAAACCATTTCCACCAAGGAATCTTTTTTTGGTTCAGTCTTCAGATCCACAGTCTTATGGCGAGGCTGTTGGAAATCTCTTTTGAAAATCTTCCATGCAGGAGGAGTACAACTCCCTCCTCAAGAACCAGACTTGGGATCTGGTTCCCCTTCCTTTAGGAAGGAAACTTGTCAGGAGTAGATGGGTCTATAAGACCAAGAGCACAACGAATGGACATATTAGTAGATACAAATCCAGGCTTGTCGCCAAAGGTTTTCAACAGTTGCATGGCATTGACTATGATGAGACCTTCGCTCCCACAGCGAAGATGGATTCCATATGTTTGGCACTTGCCATTGCAGAAACCAAGGGATGGGAAGTCCATTAGATGGACGTGAAGAATGCATTTCTTTATGAAAATCTCTTTGAGGAGATCTATATGGAGCAGCGCCAAGGATTTATGTAGTATTCATCTTTGGTCCGTCGAATGAAGAAATCTCTTTATGGCCTCAAGTAGGCTCCGAGGGCATGGTATGACAAGATGGACTCCTACCTGTTGTCATATAAATTTGTACGTTGTAAATTAGACTCGAATGTTTACATGATCGGGACGGTTGATTCACTTCTACTCTTAGTTCTGTATGTTGATGATTTGTTGATCATCGGTTTCTCGACTTCAATGATTGCTGCAGTCAAGAGGAGTCTGCATGACAGGTTCTTGATGATGGACATGAGTCTGCTACACTTCTTCCTTGGACTCGAGATCATTCAGGATGCATCAGGCATCAAAGTGTCTCAGGCCAAGTATGCACGAGATCTCCTTGAGATATTTCACATGACAGACTGCAAGTCTACTCCGACTCCTTTCCTATCAGAAGTCAAAATTGAGGATGGCAGGGACACTCCACTGGTTGACAGCACACTATACAGACAACTAGTGGGGATCTTTTTGTATCTCACACACTCCAAACCAGACCTCTCCTATGTAGTTCACGCAGTTTCCAGGTTCATGCAGGAGCCGCATGAGCTACATTGGAAGGCTGCAAAGTGTATCCTTCGATACGTACAGGGCACCATCACCTTTGGGATTCATTATGCAACAAACTCTACATTGGATCTCATCGATTTCACTGATTCCGACTGAGCTAGGTTTTACCTCTTTCCTCACTTTATTTCAGTGTATCTTTTTCATTTGGGTACCTAACATGGCCTCATTGCTAGGATTCATTCTTTATTTTCACCATAGTGATGTTCACGGGGTGTTGGAGTTACTTCACACACACCTAGGATCTCTTTTTCCGAAGGTTTTTCCTTGTTTATTAGTCATTATTCAGTCTCCTATATTTTAGGAAAAATATTCCTCTAGGGAGAATATTCTCTTCAATTTTCTCTTTAGTTTGATCAGTTGAGTGGAGTCTAGATGCTACATTGGGATTATCACCATGCAACATTGCGATCATCACCAGCTAATGCACATTGTCCTTGGTATCATCACCATACTAGTGCATTACCCATGATTCCATGATCTCCTCCTCACTTCACTCTGCTTCAGCCAGTTAACTGAAGATTGATAGACTAGTTAACTCAATTAGGTGGCAGTTCACTCCCGTAACTGCCCGTGAGACTAGACTAGGTGGCATTTTACTCCTGTAACTGTTGGTGTGTGTCCAGATCACTCTATACCACCACTATGGTGCATTGACCTCTCCTCCAGTGCGCATTGGTTCAGTTATACAAAGTATATCATGTGTAAATTATTCATTATTCATTCGATTGATGAGAATTCTTCCATTCTTTCTCTCTTGCTTCTTCTTTCTCAATTTCTCTCTGTAAGTGTGTGTGTTATTTTCTAGCTAGATATATTCTATGCAGGTTCAACACATTTACAATACTAATTTCCTCAAAATATGCACCAACAACTATCCCAAAGGGTCAACAATCCATAACAATTTCTTAAAGCTCAATCAATCTTCACAAGAAGGAACACCCTCACTCTTCCAATTTTTCCACAAGCTTCATCCCAAAGGTGTTATCATCATGATTTAACATGCCAAGCTACCCAAAAACTACGTGAACCCTCCATATTAATTGGAGGCACTCTTTTCTTGGTTTTCTTATTGAATTTGAGTGAGACGCTAGTTGTCATAGAACACTTCCCCAATGGAATGCTTCCTCACATTTATGTTGGTTTCTTTCTTAAATTATCCTCCTTAGAACATGGATATCAATGGATGTTTGGAAAGAAATATTTTACCATTTGAATGATGCTAAGTTCCCAACCAACTTCAAGTGAGATGCCTTCCTTGGTTAATGACCTTTTTTTATTTCAAATTTTGTGTTATCTATCTTGGACCCAAACGTGCTTCTGAAACTATGCCTTAATAAATATACGAGACCCTTTGCATGTTGGGTGTTCCTTCTTTAAGGTATTCAAAAGGGTTAAGATCCTTAACATTTCAATGTGGACCTTCTCTCAAACGCCTTGAAAGGCAATATGCTTCCCTTCCTTGGCATGTAAAAGGTTCACATTACTCATCTCACAACACACTCATTCATATTATTCAAATTTTGGATATCCCTCCAACAATGAGCTTATGTGGATAAGTGTGAATAGGATGGAGTTAGAACACCCACCTTCAATCATTACCAACCAACTCTCAAAATACAAGGAAAGAATAATTTATGGAGCCCCATCTTTCTATGCACATGTGGATGTAACCAAATCCTCAAACTATCCCAAAGATAAAGGGTAATCCCTTGAATAAGGTTGTTGGTCTCTTTTCCAATATAGTTTCACTTCCCATTTGAATAATGTCTTTCCAAGAAAAAAGAAAAATCTTGGGCATAAATGTGAACCAATGTAGCTCCGGTTGTTGTGTCCTAGGATCAATTCCTTCTACAAGAATTCAAAGTTGTAAGGGTACCACTCTGACTAGCATCTAGTGTTTCACAAGCAACTTCAAACCTTCTTTTAATGCTAGCACCCTGGATTATATGATATGTTTCCCCATGCCTTGATGCTGCAAACAACCTAACTGTTGTTTATATGATTACTGGGATGGGTTTATAATTTTCATTATCACAAAACCAATACCATCCACAAGATTGAAAAATATTTGTAAATGAACTGACACTAGTTCTCTTTGAAACCATATTGTAGTGTTCTTCATGGATAGTCATGTATTCTTGAGGCATTTGCAAGGAAATTAGTTATTCAAACACAATAGTCCACAATACAAATTTCTACCAAAATTCCAATCATGTTAGTCTGGGAATTTCTTGAAAAATGTGTTAGTCCTTATAGAATATGATGGATGACAAGCTCAAAATGAAAAAAAGTGTTTATCCTCGGGTATTTTTTGAAGGAGACTTGGTTCTTTCTTATAACAAGAGTAAACATACTCTAGGGGTAGGTAAATGTAAACCAATGTAGCACTAGCCTTACATTGTGAGATCCATTTTACTGAAAGGAGCCTATGACTTGGTTGATTAGGATGGACCCCTTTGGATGAGCCCCATAATAGGAATTATTTGAAAATGAATTGTGTGTGATAACAATATATGTGACACCCTTATATATGTTGTAATATAAAGTTTGTTGATTCAACTTTTTTCTTTATTTTATTTTCTCAACTCATGCTTAGCATGATTTTTGATTGGTTGGAAAATGTCATCGATTTTCCCCACATATGTATAATTTATGAATGATGCTAGTAGATGCATATAGAACCTTGCTTCCATGACATAAGTTATGTATTCACACACTAGATTATGGGTGTCTCAGTGGTAGATTGCGGTATGGGTTCTGCCATAAAAAAAGTGATTGTGCGCACTTGGGAAAAGTATGAGGGTGGTATGCAGGGTGGGTCACCTTAGTATATGCCAAGGAGTAAGGGGTCTTGGAATATCACTGGACCCATTTCCATGAATGTTGAAATTTCTAGTTTTTCCCCGAGGAGGGGAAGGATATTATCCAAATTCGTTGTGGGGCGAGGTTTATAATGTGTTAATTAATTAGCTGTGATGACCTTCCTATTATGAGGGATGATCATGGTGTGAAACACAGACGACGCCACATTCTTCATCTCGTACATGTAGTTGTATCCAAGTAGGATGTTGTATTCCAACAAGGCATCTATGACATCAATGTCAATCAATACCATTCTTTCCACTAGCTCTACAAGGATGTTTTGGAATAAACCCTTGGGTTGAGATGGGAAACCATCATAGGTTCAAAGGGTGATAGAAGAAGGGGTTATCTCAAGGGAGTCAAGATTTTTCCATATTCTTTTGGACATTATGCATGTGGATGTGCCTTCATCAACGATGCATCTATGAACGATGATGTTCTGAATTGTCACTGCGTTTTGGAAAGAAACCAAGGAGTTCAATCGAGGTTTCGAGTTGTTCAAATAAAAAATAATGAGGCACAAGTCGAAAGGGTTGACTACCCCTAATGTGGATAGAAAAGTTTTTCTTTGTGAAGGACATGTTTGTAATACCTCAAGTACGAACATGGCTACAAGAGATTGTGCCAGAGCATCTACAATTCTATAGCTATGTGTTTCCCTTACATGTAGATTATGAGAAATACGTCGTAGAGGTTCTCTCGATACGCATGGGGCAAAGTCACCACTAGGATGCAAGATCATCAAAGGGGTGCCTGCTATTAATTGGGATGCATTTGACGTGGTCAGAGTAGAGTCGAGAGGTATGTCAGGTGTTTCCGACATGGTCAGAGTAGAGTCAAGGCATGTCGTATTGATGGTCATGATTCCAAAGTTGGATGTCTTTAGATATCATGAGAATATTGCGGGCTAAAGAGTTGTCGGGTTGAGCTTGTCTTGATTTGGGATATTATCCCATCTATAATTAAATGCTTAAATACTTTGCATGGATTATTTATAACTTTGCTACATTGACACCATACCATGGTGCTGTGAATAGTGTACATCCTTTTGTTTTGCAGTTAACAAAGAAGAAGACCAAGATCAACTAAGCTCGAGTGCCTATAGGGGCTATGATACCAAAAAAAGGGAAAGGTGAGGGGGTCTAAGGGGGATTTATGCCTAAATCATCTACCTTATGCTACCTTGAATCCTCACCCAATTTCAAATTTGAACTTCAAAGCAAAAGGAGCTACAAGGAGTTTTCATCCATCGTGGCAACCTCAATGGATCAAATAACAAGAAATAGCCAAGCCTATCGCCCCCTATATTGATTATTTGTTAGTTAGTCTAGGTCTAGGAAAGAAATAGAGGATGTAAAGTGATTTTTGCATATTCCCAGAACAAGAACACTTTACAACATATATATGACAATTACCAAGATAAAGTATGCAACAATGACCTCTTTAGACACTAGACAAGTTAAATTGCATTGGATGCTACAAATTTACAGTAGTTAACAGTTATATAACAACAAAAAATTATTATCAACAACAAAAATTAATGCTCATAAACACCACAATTGACCATAAAAAGTAATCATTTAACCAATAGAATATTATCCAATTGCTAGAGGTGATTTTTGAACAAGTTAAGCCACTTATAATTAGGTGTATGCAGCAAATTAAGACAATTTTCAGTGATTGTAGCAACATTTTGTAACAACAACAATAATTATTGTGATTTTTCTAGAGTTAGTGTAATGTCCCCAACCGAGGTAGATGAGGAGTATATGTTTGTTGACCAAGTTATTATTTTACTTTGAGTGATTTATTCAAACAATTTGCAGATGTTATCAAACTAGGCATGCCTCATACAACCATTACACATAAAATGGAGAAGTTAACCATGGAATATTTATTATGGATGGACAAATCAAAATATACACAATACAAGAACTCTATTGGTTGTAACAACAATGATCCAGGTGCATATTGGTTGCCACCCACCTACTCCAACTGGCTCCTCTTGACAGTTTTTAGTTCAACATGTTCTTCTGTACTTCTTTGTAATTGTGGGTTCTACACTTCTACGGATTTTTAAAGCCCTACACATATTCCAGGTGGATACTTGTGGCCTTCCACCTAATCCAACTGGATTATTTTGTATGTTTGCATGTCAGCACATCTTGTTGTACTTTCAGGGCCATTTTGGGGCCCTAAACAATGCTTTTTTGGCTCACCACATTCAAACTATAAATAGAGTTAGAGTTTGATGGATTAATGTGTATTTCTCTAAAATATCTTTCCAACGATCTATCACGCGCCTAAAATAGAGGTCGTATACAAAAGTTACGACCCCGAGAAGTTGAGGTACCAACTTACCCATAGGGGCCCACATAACTTTTGGTGTTTCATCTCCTAGGGTTAGGTTTTTGGATGACTGGGGTTTTGGCATTCACGAGTAATATTAAAAATGCCTCTGGAGCCTCATTGTAATCATTCTGCTCAGACGTATGTGTGTAGCAGCCACATCTCTTCTCAGAGATAGCTACCACCATTCGAGCAAGTGTTTCAGTTCTGCAGTTTTACAATTTCAACCTATTTCGTTTATTCAATAGAAGATATTGTTCACTGGATATATGTGTTGTTCTTCATATCTCTGTGTTTATTGTATTCATTCTGTTAATCAATTCATTTCACTCCTAAATCTGGATCAAACAACTTCCAAACCCTCCTACACACAAGTTATTATCTACACTGTAGTTGTAGAAACTAGCAAAGACACAACAAGAACCCAATGATGATGATGCCAAATTTCCTCTACCAGTGAGAGATCCTTCTCTGCCTATATGGTCTTGGACTACTCCTGCTAACCACAATCACTGATGCCTAATGTCATTCTTGTAGTCCTATGTTGACGGGGCCTCGCGAGATGATGATGAGGCGTCTAGCGAGGCCTTGCAGGACAATATGTGCTTGACTTGTAGGGATGTCTCTTGTCATGGCTACACGAAACCCTCTGAATGATGGCAGGTCGAATGAAGGTTTTTCTTCTGAATACGGTCACAAATGCCATATGCAAACTGCTAAGTCTCCAAGATCTCTCTGGAATAGAAACAAACACCAAAATGAACTCAAATGAGGACTCTAGATGAATCCCCTTTGTCTAGCTAGGGTGGATATTTCTAGTGGAGGAATATTTGTCGAAGCGGTGATCTAATGTCATAATGCCTTCTTGAGGCAGGATACATGGAAGGTATTGTGGATTCTACAGCCCTCTGGTAGCTCCAACTCATATGACACTTCCCCAATTCTCATGATCACTTTGTAGGGCCCGTAAAAGCAGGGATTGAGCTTCTCTGCACCACTCTTCTTTAGTGACAACTATTTGTACGACTGCAATATGAGAAAAAAAATATCTCCAATCTCACAGATGTGTTCTACTCTGTGTTTGTCTGCATACATTTTTTTTTTATTCTGAGTGGCATGCAGATTATCCTTTAGGACTCTTAAGATGTCTTGAGTTTCCTCCAACCATTCCTTAACCTTAGGAGCTCTTCTTTCTCCAAACTCAAAATCCAAAAAAGGCAGAGCATCATATCCATACAATGCCCTAAATGGGCTAATCCCAATGGACATGTGATGAGTGGTATTGTATCAATGTTCACTAAGATGCAACCATGTTATCCATTCCCATTGCTGCCCTAACACATAGTTCCTTAGGTACCCCTCGACCCATTTGTTTACTATCTTGGTCTTCCTGTCTATTTGGGGATGATGGCTAGTGCTAGGTGTCAACTCTGTCCCAGATAACCTAAACAACTCTTGCCAAAATTCACCGCGAAACATGTTATCCTTGTCACTGACTATGTTCCTCGGTAGGCCATGGAGTCTGAACACCTCCCTGAAGAATATATATGCTACCTGAGATGCATTGTACTCCGTAGGAATAAAAAATAAGTGTGCATATTTATTCGACCTATCCACTACCACGTAAATATAGTCCATGTCCTGTACCTTTGGTAATCCTATGATGAAGTCCATGGAGATGCTCTCCCATTTATGTTCTAGGATCAGTAAGGATTGAAGCAGTCCTGCAGTATGGGTGAATTTTGACTTGTTCTGTTGGAAAGTCATGCATTCCCTCACATGACTTAGTAGATCCCCTTCGAAACCCTTCCATGAGAATCTCTCCCTGACCTGCATGTAGGTCTTCAGGTACCCATGGTGCCTTGCCAGTGGTGCATCATGTGCTGCCCTCAAAATATTATCCTTGAGTTTGGACTCAAGGATAAGATAGATCTTGACTTTGTAGTAGATGTTGTCATCCACTACCCTGTATATATCATCTTGAACACTTCCCTCCATCAGCTCACAAGGAAAATTATTCTTGGAGTATTCCACCAAGAGAATGGACTTTCAATATGTTGAGATCTTTGTCATAGAAAACGTTGCAGGTCTTCTAGATAAGGAATCAACAACTATATTCTTCTTCCCCTTAACATATTCAATGTCGAAATCATATGCATGTACCTTTCTCACCCATTTTTTTTGTCTCTCATTCAGGTCTCACTGCTCCAAGAAATATCTCAAGTTGTTGTGGTCAGTCTGAACCATGAAGCGTCCTCCTACAAAGTATTGTTTGAATTTGGCCACCTGCATGATGGACACCATTTCCTTATCATAGATCGGGTAGAGCCTTTTAGGCTCCCTTATCTTCCTTCTCTCGAAAGATATCAGATGTCGGTTTTGCATCAATATTTCCCTTATCCCCTCGTGAGATGCATCACACTCCAGAAAAAAAGGCTTTGTAAAATATGGAAGTGCCAAAACTAGGCAAGTACTCATAACCTTCTTAATTATGTCTGATGCCACCTATGCATCCTCTAATCATTAGAATTCCCCCTTCTTGGTGAGGTCCGTTAATGGCATCGCTAATTGTGAAAATCCTTTCACAAAGCGCCTATAATAGCTACATATCCAGAAGAATCCTCATAGATCTGTGAGCGTCTTAGGGGTGGGCCAGTCTAGAATGGTCTGGATCTTCTCCTCATGCACATTTACTCCCTCAACATCGATCACGTGTCCTAGATATAGGATATCTTTCAAACTGAACTCACACTTTTCCTCCTTGGAAAAAAGAGATTGTTCTTCCATAATGGTGAGAATCTCGTCCACATGCTTCAGGTGTTCTTCCTATGTCTTGTTGTATATGAGAATATCGTTAAAGAACACCGGTAGAAATTTCCTCAACTATTTGTTGAATATTTTGTTCATGCATCACTGAAAGGTAGCAGGTGCATTAGTCAACCCAAATGGCATGAACAGGATATTGTACTGCCCATAGTGACACCTAAATGTTTTTTTATGGATATCCTCCTCCTTGACTCGAATATGGTGGTATCCTCATCACAGGTCAATCTTTGAGAAGTACATCACCCCATGCAACTCATTGATCATCTCATCAATACGAGGTATTGGGTATCTATTTTTGATGGTCTTATTGTTTAGTGCATTGTATTCTATGCACATCCTCATAATACCATCTTTCTTCTTCACTAGTACAACTTACGAAGCGAAAGGACTAGAACTAGGCCATATGTGTCCCATATCTAGCAGCTCCTTTATGGCTTCTCTATTTCATCCTTGAATCTATTGGGATGTTAGTAGGGAGTGGTGATGACGGGCTTCAACCCCTCTTCCAACTCAATGACATGTTTAAATCCTCTGTCAGATGGTCTCCTTGTTGGTAATGGTTCAAACACTCTCTCATGCTTTCCAAACAATGCGTGTATCTCCACAAGGTAATGTTGGCATTCCTCTGATGGCTTCTCCATAGTGATTAGGCACTTTGTTGTGTAAACCACGTCCCTGTGTCTAAAAAGGGATTTCATGTGCTGGTTAGACACTATCCTAGGGGCACTTGTCGACATTCCTCTTAGGACGACTTGCTGCCCATACTTGTCCTGGAACTCCATCCTCATGTCCTTATAATTCATCTGAATATCTCCTAAGGGGTATAGCCACCCAACTCCTATCACCACATGGATATCTGCTAAATCCATGATGTAAAATTCGTTGATCAACGTGTAGTTTCCCAAGGTTACTTCTAGTCCCATGATCCTCTTAGTATATGTCATTTTGTACCCATCTTCTACCACTACATTGAATACTTTGAAATATTCCACGGGGATATTTCTCCTGGTGACAAGTGAAACATCAATGAAGTTGTGGGTGGCCCCACCGTACACTAATGTCATAACCCTTTGCCCTTTCATAATACCTATGATCATTAAGGTATAATATTTATGGAAACCTAAAAGTGTGGAAATGGTTACTCCCTTAGGGATATCTTGCAATGGTGTTTGTTTATGGTCTACGATGGCTCACCATTGTCTTGTTCAATACCTTCTTCCTCCCCGTCATCCTCCTTGTCGGAAACTACCTCGATGTAATGGACCTTACCTTTTCCCATACATCTATGACCTGGTTCCCACAAAACTTTGCAGTTGAATAAAAATTTATTCCTTCTTAGTTCTCTCTGAGTCTCCTCATCTGTTTTGTCCTTCCCTATCTATGACTTCTATGGGGGGCTTGTCTCCTTACCTCCTTGAGGGATGTAGTATTTTTTTGGTACCTTCTTGTTGACTATGTACTTCATGTCTCGACATCTCATGATGGCTTCATGTAGTGTGGTTGGCCTAAATTCCTTCACCCATCCTCTCAGGGATTTAGCTAGACCCTCCGTGAATAACATTACCAACCTCTGTTGAGAGATATCTATCACCATAACAATCGTCCTTTGAAAATCTATGATGTATGCTTCTGGTGTGCCTATCCATTTCAAGTGTGCCAAATCCCTGAAATGTATCTCAAGGTCCTTTTGGTCAAACCTATCCATCAAGTTCTGAGTGAAGTCCACATATGAAGTGATGTTGGCGTGCCCTAATGTCACCAACCCATGGTACCACCATTCATGAGCTTCTCCTTGCAAGTGGAGGGTGGCATACTTAATTTCTTCGACTTCGATCATTGGATTAAGTTGTATATAAGTATCCAACTTATGTCTGGTTGTTCTCTTTGCAGACCCATCAAAGGGTGGAATAATCAACCTTCCCACCTTACGCATGAGATCAAAGTTTTGTGGGATCTATGCTCCCCTATTCCCCTCCTTTGGACCATATTTATGTTTAAGCTCGCAGAAGTCTCTATAGGAAACTTTCTCATGGATATCTTCATGCATCGTTTTGTACTCCCTGTATGAGGTGTTAATATCAAACCCCTGATATGGTTGCTCTGGTGCATCCATAGGTTGTTCTGTCAGGAGTTGTGGTAATAAAATCCTAGGGATATTTAGTCTCCTTCTCTGGGTCAGGGTATGGTTATTATTGCCTTCTACATAATCTCCACTTCCTCTATGGCTTCCCTCTAACCGATTCCCATTTGATCCTCCAGGGTTTTGATTTGATTGAGTTTTGGTAAGGAATTGTGACAAGAATCGTGTCAATTGTCGCTACTCAGCGGCCATCTATCACTGCTCACTGACCATGGATTCCAATAGCCACGAGACTTTGTATTCACCATGCTCCCCCATGCCTCCCTCTAGCTCTAAATTTGTGTTATTTACTTCTGTTTCTTTTTTCGACGATTCTTGAGAGGTATGTCCCCCACGCCCTTTTCTTCTAGGCATCACAGGCTGGCATAATCACCATCTCTGATACCACTATAATTTCCCCAACCATGGTAGATGGGGAGTATATGTTTGTTGACCAAGTTATTATTTTTATTTGAGTGATTCAATCAAACAATTTGCAAATGTTATCAAACTAAGCATGTCTCATACAACCACTAAACATAAAATGGAAAAGTTAACCATGACCTCTGTAATATCCCGCATTTTTAAATTATTAAGACTTTATTTATTTATGAATTTAAACTATTGAATCTATTTAAGTTTGACCAAGGGTGGTAGAAACAATTGTAAGACATTTAAAGTATTTATTAAAAAAAGGAAAGAATGATATGAAGGTAGTCGTTAAAAGAGTGATTGTTGACCCACAAGGAGGAATGCCAAGTTGCATTGTATGAAAGACCAAGTGGCAAGGAACTTGGATCAAACTCAAGTGATGCAAGGCGCATCTTCCCAGGAAATATGGTCAAACTCAAGTGAGAGTTAGAGTTGACCATGTGGCTCATTAATGACCAAATAGTCCTAGGCAAGTGAATAAAAATAGTTCACATCATTAGAGCAGCAGGCTCGCATAACTGGGAGAGATACGAGAGAATGAAATGATTCTGAGGTAGTTGCAGAATAAAGCTACAATATTCATCCTTGCCATTCAACGATCAGGCTCGAGGGAATTCAGAGAAAGAGATTTTGGTTGTTCTGGATAGTGGTTGGGTGGAATGACGACCTTTAGATCGTTTTACCCATTTATTTTGATTGTAGGATTTGTACAGGTTCTATTCTCTCTATTTTGTTTATTTATATGCAGAGAAAGGGAAACTCAAAGTTCGATTCCTGTTCATTTAGAAATTCTCATGTTAAGTTAATACTTCCTTTTGTTATTTAGAATATCAATGTACATTACCAGACGTTTTCTTTTACTATGCATTAAAAATAGTTACATAATTCCTAAGAATCGTTTAGAGGAATCATTTAGTCAATGTACTATTAGAATTCAAACATCAGTTTTCGATAGCATATAAGTTCTATGGTAAATGTTTTAATAAAAAAAATATAGTCGATGTGCATAATCCTTACCAACCATTAAACGAATGAGAAAAACCGGAATGCACCAGTTGGTAATAAATCAGGGATAAGTACCCAGTACTTATCAAAACAAATTACTCTTATTTTTAATGACAAGCAGAATTATGATAAAATCGAAGGAAGTAAACTCTGTATATTTATATATGAAAAGAGGAATTTGCGACAAGTAGAATATAATAAAATTGAAAGAGATAAACTCTATATATTTATATATGAAAAGAGGAATTTACGACAAGCAGACTATAATAAAATCGAAAGAGATAAA
>ML782832.1:410461-427100 GCA_009831015.1 Picea engelmannii
TGGCTCTTCAAAGGGAAATACAAGACCAATAGGCTTTGGTGTCATCCTCTGAGATAGTTTTGGATGAATTCTACACATCATATCAGGCCACTTGGGACTCAACACAAACAATGCAACAGAACTATGGAGTCTCATCAAGGGGGTAAAATTGGCTACCTGTCACAACATAAACCAACTCATAGTGGAAGGGGACTCCCAGGTGATAATATCATTGGTTTCAAAAATCATCCATGGTTCCAATCCAACAAAACTCTCCCCAAACTGGAGACTTCTAGGCCTGCTTGAAGAATTCAGAACTCTCTTGCGACCCACCCTCACTCTCATTCCCTCCCATGTGAAAAGAGAGGCCAACAAAATAGAAGATCGCCTGGATAATGAAGGCATCATCTCAAAGGAGGAGAATATCCAAATGGATGCTCAAATCTCCCCAGATCCCTCATTGCTACTTTAGTGCATGGAAATCGCTCAACATGATTGCCCTCCCTTGGATGGGGTGCCACATATCCAACATCCAACCCCTGACTTAATTGCACCTGCCTCTGCCCTCACATCCATTTATTTCAAGGAGGGAAGCATTCAAAGCACATTAGAGCAGACTCGACAGCTCTCTCGCACAGGTTTAATGGCTCCTTCAGTGCACCAAGTCTAGTTGATGGAGATGGGTACGGGAGGCATGCGTAAGGTCAATTCAGCTCCTTTGGCACCCCTTCACTTCCTCCGAGTATGTTATGGCTATTTCCATTTGGTTCAGATCTTGTGTTTTGTCCTTGTTCCTGACGTTCTTCCCGCTCTGCGAATTCTCAGGCCACTCAGACTTTGTTTCATCTCCACCACCATTCCACGGGAGCATTGTAAGCCCAAGAGAGGGCCCTCCTGATACAACTATGCTTCCAGGCAATGTAGAATTCTTAAACTCACCCAGGCATCTTCGACCTCTCTGATATGCCGGGATGGGGGGCATGACGAGCCTCCAATGGCCACTGTAGAAGAAGAGATTCCAACAAATCCAATTATTATTTTGCAAGACTCCCTTCTGTATACTGTTCCAAACCCTCATGAATCGCCTAACACCAGCCATTTCGTCCCCGCTACAACTTGTACCTCGGATTGGGCGACTTGTATAATTCAGGAATAAATCTCGTCGGTCAACTGCCCAATGGAGACTCCACCACCCTCCTCAACTCTGCACCAGGACTCACACTCCACTTGTCTCCTCGCGCCAGAAAATTTGGAACTCATCTTTGAGATACACATGGATATGCAGGAACAACTACACAAGCATACCCTACTCAACAGTCGTCTCAAGATTTTGTATGATGCGCTCTTGAGTTCGTAGAGCCATCAAAGGTACCCAACATGTGCGCAATCGTACATTTTCACTCCTCATGGTGGAACTCATGCCAACACAGGTTTCACTGGTTCATCCAATGCTTAGTCCTTTTCCTTTTATCTCTATGCACTGTTTTTGCAAATATATTGTAGAAGATTACATTTTCCTATTCAGAATTCTCTCGTCTTGCTCACACAATCTAGAAATTACAATTCACTGCCACCTACTCCTGTTTCCATTTATTTGGCGGAATAGGTGGCAATTTTTTGCCATGATCCAGATAGAACATCAGGTAGCCAGTTATCCTGGTTTCTATTTATCTGGAAGAACAAGTGGAAAATATCCAGACATGGTTCCGTTATGTATGATTACAATAGAATTTTGAGGCAATAAAACTTTTTTATTTACAAAAAAAAAACAGTTGGAAACTAAAAAGAAACATAAGTCTTATGATGAAATCACTCAGGAATTTAAAAAGATAAAACCCCCTGTGTTCAATGGTGAAATTGAAACAGGAGAAGAATTTGAAGCATGGCTTTCAGGAATGAAGAAATATTTCCAAATATATAACTATTCTAGCGAGTTAAAAGCAAAAATGGCAATATATAACATGGTTGGTAAAGTTGATATCTCTTGGAAAGATATAAAGAAAGTAAAACATATTAAAGAACGATATGTAATTTGGAGAACTTTTAAGAAACACTTTAAAAGACAATAATTGTCAGAACAATATTACAAAGGAAAGGCTAAATAATTTTATGAATTAAAATTGGGAAGTATGATAATGAAGGATCTGTGCAGTAAGTTTCTAAGTTTGTTGCGTTGTGTACCTTATATTGTTTATGAAAATCCAAAGATTCAATGCTTTATAAGTTGTTTAACCCCCTTTTACAAAGAAATAATTGAGTATGACAACTCAAGAACTTTAGAAGAAGCAATGAGGAAAGACAATTTCAGTTATGAGCAAAATAAAAACAAAAACCAGAATGTGAATAATTGGAAAGATAAAAAGCATAGTAAATTTGAACAAAAAGGAAAAGGAACACAATTTTACAATAAAATTTTGGAAATAATCAACGGAGTTATCAAGGCAATAAATATAAAGGTAATACTCCTTATAATCAATCTGGGAATAAGGAAAAAGAACCAGTTACTGTCTATAATAAAAATACAGCCCAAAGAGAACCTTTGAAATGTTGGGAGTGTGGTGACCCACATTATTACAAAGACTGCCCTCTGAGGAAGAAAAACAAAAACAACTTTTATATTGTTTGTGAAGCTTCTACAGTGGATGAAATAGCAAGGAATATTCCAAAAATCAGTGCAGGATTGGAAAATAGACAAGCAGATCATCAGACTTCCATGGTGGAAGTAGAAGGTACATTGAATAATGAACCACTCTGTATTTTGATTGACCCTGGTGATAGTTTAAGTTATATTTCACCTAGAGTTGTGAAGTTGTGTAAACTACATAAAAAACATGTTTGAAAAATCATGGTTAGTTCAACTTGCTACAGGAACAAAAAGGAAATTAACAGAATTTGTTGGCAAGTGTGAATTCTTTATGAATGATTTCAAAACCTATGTTGATCTGAATGTTTTGCCTTTGGGATCATATGACTTGTTAATTGGTATGAATTAATTAGAGGAACATAGAGTGATACTGAATTGTTATAACAAGACATTTTTATGCACAAATGATACTAGTAATGTTGTTAATATAAAGGGTTTTTAATGCAATAAAATTATGTGGTAGCTTATGAATGAAGAAATCTTAAAGAACATGAAAAAAATTACGCTACTCATGATTTAGAGATAGTTGCTATAATACATGCCCTTAAGATGCGACGACACTATCTTATAGGAAAAAGATTTTTGCTGATCTCCGATAATATTAGATTAAAATACTTGTTTGATCAACAAAATATGAATGCTCGACAAGCTAGATGGTTAGCTTTCCTAAGTGAATATGATTTCGAAATAAAGCATATTAAGGGTAAAGAAAATAAAGTTGCAGATGCTTTAATTCGTCATGCAAATTTAGTCTACATGACTAGAAGTAGTAGTTATGAGATGGATTTGGAAGACAAAATTAGGACGACTGCGGAAAAGGATGAAAAATATAAATTTTTAAACGAAAAATATTTGAAGGCGAAGCAGAAAACGAAGAATCATATTTCATAATAAGGAGAAATGGATTACTAATGTATAACAACAGATTATACATACCCGATTCAAATGAAATAGAATTATTAATATTGAATGAAATGCATAAAAAGCCATATTCTGGACACCCTAGGTACCAGAAAAAGATTATTGTGCTAAGAAAGGAATTCTACTGGCCAAACATGAAAAGTGAAGTAAAAAAATATTTAGCAAGATGCATGGAATGTCAGCAGGTAAAAGCTGAGCACAAGCATCCAACGAGCTTACTACAACCTCTATCTATTCCAGAATGGAAATGGGAGGTTATTAGTATGGATTTTATAATGATCTTACCTAAAAATAGTAAACTAAATGATTATATCATGGTTGTTGTTGATAAATTAAGCAAGGAAACACATTTTATTCTTGTTAAATCCACATATAAAGCTATAAATATTGCTAATATTTTTATGAAATAAATTTTCAGATTACATGGTGTGCCTAAAGTTGTAATTTTTGATAGAGATGTTAAGTTTACAGGTACCTTTTGGAAATATTTGTTTAAAGGTTTGGATACCCAATTGAACTTTAGTATTGCTTATCATCCACAAACAGGTGAGCATACTGAAAGGGTAAACCAAGTTTTAGAAGATATGCTCAGAATGTATGTAATGGATAAACCTCATAAATGGGAAGAGTATTTACATCTTGTTGAATTTGCTTATAACAATCATTTTCAGGCTTCAATGAAATTAATTCCTTTTGAAATACTTTATCGACAGAAATGTAACACTCCAATTACTTGGAGTAGTCCAGTGGACAAATTAATGTTAGGTCCTGATATGCTGAAAGATATGGAACTAACGTTGAAACATGTACAACATAACTTGAAGGTGGCACAAGACCGACCAAAAAGTTACACAGATTTAAAAAGAACTCCAAGAGAGTTCCAAGTTGGAGATCATGTTTATGTAAAAGTAAAACACATGAAAAGTTCTTTGAAACTGGGAAATTGTACTAAGTTAGCTCCAATATATTGTGGACCCTTCGAAGTGTTAGCAAGAGTGGGGCCAATAGCTTATCAGCTGGCACTTTCGGCATCAATAAAAGTACATAATGTTTTTCACATTTCTTTATTAAAGAAATATGTGTGTGATGCTAATAATGTTGTTGATTGGGATGTGATTCAAGTGGAACCTAAAGGAGAATTCCAAGTGGAACCAAAGTGCATTCTAGATAGAAGAGAACTTATTCTTCGGAACCCCACCATCGAGAAAATAAAGGTGCAATGGAGGCACCTTAGTCCCGAGGAAGCTACTTGGGAATTGGAGAGTCATATACGAGACACATATCCAATTCTTTTTCGAGAAGGCTCGAAAGACCTTGAGTAACACCGAGGACGATGTTAAACTTTAAGGGGGGATGTATGTAATATCCCAGATTTTTAAATTATTAAGACTTTATTTATTTATGCATTTGAACTATTGAATTTATTTAAGTTTGACCAAGGGTGGTCAAAAAAATTGTAAGACATTTTGAGTATTTATTAAATAAAATGAAAGAATGATCTTAAGGTGGTCATTAAAAGAGTGATTGTTGATCCACAAGGAGGAATGACAAGTGGCATTATATGAAAGACCAAGTGGCAAGGAACTTGGGTCGAACTCAAGTGATGCAAGGTGCATATTCCCAGGAAATCTGGTAGAAATCAAGTGAGAGTTAGAGTTGAGCATATGGCTCATTAATGACCAAACAATTCTATACAAGTGAATAAAAAGATTTCACATCATTAGAGAAGGAGGCTTGCATAACCGGGAGAGATACGAGAGAATGAAATGATTTTGAGTTAGTTGTAGAATAAAGATATAGTATTCGCCCTTATGGTTCAACGATCAGGCTCGAGGGTGTTGTTTTGGATAGTGATTGGGTGGAGCGATGACCTTTAGATCGTTTTACCCAATTATTTTGATTGTGATATTTTTACAGGTTCTATTCTCCCTATTTTGTTTATTTATATGCAAAGAAAGAGAAACTCAAAGTTCGATTCCTGTTCATTTAGAAATTATCGTGTTAAATTAATAATTTCTTTCTGATTTAGAATATCATTGTACATTACCAGAAATTTTCTTTTACTATGCATTAAAAATAGTTACAGAATTCCTAAGAATCGTTGAGAGGAATCATTCAATCAATGTGCTATTAGCATTCAAACATTGGTTTTCGATAGCATATAAATTCTATGGTAAATGTTTTAATCGAAACAATACAGTCAATGTGCATAATATTTATCAACCATTAAATGAATGAGAAAAACCAGAATGCACCAGTTGGTAATAAATCAGGGATAAGTACCCAGTACTTATCAAAACAAATTACTCTTCTTTTTAATGACAAGCTGAATTATGATAAAATAGAAGGAAGTAAACTATGTATATTTATATATGAAAAGAGAAATTTACGTATGTATGTATGTATGTATGTCCGAAAAGAAGAATTAATCCAGATGGTGATTTTCTCCATCTAATACAACATAAATCATCATTATATATCAAAATACTTTGAGCAAAAGAAATTGTTATTGTATATCAATACATTTTGTGTGAAAGAAATCATTGTTGTATATCAATGTACAAAAAGGACGAATTGGATAGATGATACAACACTATTTTTCTACATATAAACCAAAGAAGAAATCCATATATAAAACTTGCACATTAATAAATTAAACATTACAACAATGTCCAGTTTTAAAGAGTCTCTAGACTCTGTTACAAAAATGATTTCTTTCTAAAAAGATTCATGTTAGGAATCTGAATTCATCTTGGGTTGAAATCCAACCCTTGTTTCATACAAAGACTTCGAGATTCCTGAAAGGCATATTAGTTGTTGAAACCAACCATAAAACCCATGTTAAAAACACAGTAGATAATAGGATATGCATACCTGGACGCGAAGAAACTGAACCATGATGTTGAGAAATAGTAAGGTATCATTTTAATCCAGGGTACATGTCAAGAAAGATAATAACGTTAATATATTAAGCTAACTGGTGGAAAAAATATTTACAAATAACACGAAGAACTTCAGACACTTACCAGGGAGCATCCCTTTTTCCCTGAACACCTTTTAGGACACGTCCAACAAAAAAAATCAACTCACCGCAGTCTGGTTTAAAACCCAAGGAAGAAACAGGTAGTTCAACCTGTAAATGCAAAACTATGTGTAATTTAGATTTGAAAACATTGAGACTTTATGATAGGTAAATCTTTTTAAAACTGAAAAGACTTACCAGCAGTAGAGGAATCCAACGTAAACCTCATTGTGTCAGACCTACAATGATGCAAAGATCTGTCAAGAGAAGAATCCACCGTCGGAAGAAACAAACCAGACTTAAAAACTCAAATGAAACACCCTCTGAAATGAAATCAAGCATTCCTGAAGAGAAGTACTATGTTAGCGAAAACACTAAGCGAAATGGGTTCAAAGGAAACGATTGCATGACTCAATAAAATGTACAGGGTAAGAATTATAATTGAAAATTCCACTTGGAGTAGTTCCTTTGCACCAAGAGGCACACTCTGCTACAGAGCAGACACAAAGAGTAGGAAACAGATCGACAACTTGGACCTTTTGGTTCTTTGAAACAATAACCCTCACAAATATTGAAATGTACCTTGCCAACGTTTGTCAGTAGATCCAGTTAACACATGTCTTTGTTGAACAGTGGCGATCAAACCTTACATCTCTCAAATTAATATTCGGACGATTCACCTACCAAACCCCTGTCACGAAGTAAAGAATGGTTGTGAAGGGAAGGTGTTGAATTTAATTATGCCTCAAATTTTGTACAAAAGGTTCTCTAGTAGAGACAAATGCCTAGACAATTGTAATGGCTAGCTAATCAGATGCACAAACCCAGAGAATTTATGAGAGACCCTATTTTAACTACCATAGTTCGTTATAATAATTAACCTTTAGTGATATGATTTCTCCCATGTGCACTCGATTTGGGTTTTAAAACCATATTACATGTGTTTTTGTTGAAACATAGGGATTTTATTAAGAGCTTAAGTTTACAATATATTCATGTGTTTTTATTAAAACATAAGGGTATTACTAAGAACATAGATTCTATAACCTTTCTCATATGTTTATAATGGAACATATGGTTATTACTAGGAACATAGAATCACCCAACATAAAATGTAATTTTTTCATTCGATTAAATACTTACCCTAAGCTTTAAATCCAATGATCGTCACCATTGTTAGTACTGATATTTGATATCAATGTAGCAATAACAATTGGTATAGTTTGTTAGTCAGATCGTTACAATGAAATATCATAAGGTCTATGATTATAGGGTTACTATGAATATTATTGACAAAAAGAAAAAATTATGAATGAAATTTTGGGTTTGTGACAACATCTTTATTATGTATGGACAAATCAAAATCCACACAATACAAGAACTCTATTGGTTGTAACAATAGCTTCCAAACCCTCCTACACACAAGATATTGGTTGCACTATGGTTGTAGAAACTAACAAAGACACAAAAATAATCTGATGTTGATGATGCCAAATTTCCTCGACCTATGAGAGATCCTTCTCTCCCTGTACGGTCTCAGACTCGTCCTTCTAACCTCGATCATTGAAGCCCGATATCGTTCCTGCAGTTATGTGTTGACGGGGCCTCGCGAGATGATGATGAGGCATCTAGCGAGGCCTCACGAGACAACCCATGCTCGAACCGTGGGGATGCCTCCTGTCATGGCTGCACGAAACCCTTTGAATGTCAACAGATATGATGAAGGGTTTTCTCATGAATACAACTGCAAACACTCTATGCAAACTATTAAGTCTCCAAGCTATCTCTAGAATAGAACCAAACACCAAAATGAACTCAAATGAGGACTTTAAATGAATCCCCCTTTGTTTAACTAGTGTGCATATTGCACCACCGAAACTAAACCTATAATGGAAGGGTTTTTTCTCAAAACCCCAATGAAAATGTTGGCTACAAAGAGCACTCAATAAGATATCAAATCATAATGCCAAGGGGAAGGGTTTCTCCTCTATTTATCCTTCCTTTGGACCTTCTAGATATTTCCCCCATTTTGACCAAATCAAATCTTCACTTTATTTTTCCCTCCAATTCCATTAAATATAATTGTTTATTTTATTTAATGTCACTTTTGGGGTTTGACAATCTTTTTACCTAGTGACACCTCCTTGAATCCCCTTTTTCCTTGTTGAATATAGCTTATGGGAGTCGTATAGGATATTTAGTCACCCCCACATCACAATCGAATGGGAGGGGACATTACAGTTAGAGTTAGTAGGATACTTGAGAGGCTTAGAAAAATGACTTTAATAAATACTTTCACCATAAGGTTACTTCTAGATCAATGCCATTGTCATTCTAGGGCCTACGGAGTCTCAAATGCATTAAAATTGAAGATTGATCTAATTGAAACCAAGAGGTAGAGTATAAACCCTAAGGAGCATGCACGTTTGGGCCTTAGGCTTTAGACTTTGAGGAAAATGATATCAAGGGTGATAGCATGTTTGGGCCCTAGATATTCGATTTTCCCTTCTTGTAGATTCACTTAGTTCAAGGATTGATTGTCTAGGGATAAAATCATAAAGTGAAAGCACTTTTGGGATTTAGGATTCTAACCCTACCAAGGACGTTTCATTGAATTGGACAAATAAAAATTTATGAGGGGAAGAAGCACTTATGTTCCCCTCTTAGGGATTCAACAGAACAAAACTTCTAGCAAAAAAATAGAAATTTCACCATTTACATCAACAAAAGACAATAGAATTGTAGAAAATCACTTATTTTATCCAATAAACCAAGAGCATAAAACCCTAATTGTATAAATATCCATCCAAATTGAGCTAACAATCCATAAGAGAACCTCCTTCAAGCATAGTGCATAAGATAAAAGACCAAGAATGGCTGAAATAGAGAAAGAGTAGAAGTGTTACCCCACAAAGGTGAGGAAGTATGATAAAAAATAAAAGGCCAGTGCTAGCCATCTTATATGAGGGTAACCTAATAAATTTTTCCACATAACATAACATTCGTTCATTTGAAGTGGGGTCGACCCCTCATTTGTCCCTTACAAAATGAAAAAATGAAAAAATACATCATAATAGGCCACACATTTGTGACTTCAAGCCCTCCTAGGAAAGGAGGAGGCCTCCAAAGGCCAAGTGGCAACATACCATGATGGAGTAAATTTCAATGAAGTGTCTCCTCACCATGGATTTTCCAAATCATCATTGGTACCCCAACTATCCATCAAACGCTAAAAGATGGCATCATCATCAAATGAGGCCCATCGTCCAACATCCAGGGAAAAGGAAGTTGCATCTTGTCTCTAAGTGATATGTAGTTGTATTCTAATGCAACGTCCCTAATCTAGTGGATAATAAGCTTGGGGTACTCTACTCGACCTATGGACTCTCAACCCATCTGTGTGCCATCATGACCAAATATGATCAAACCAAATTGATCCAGATTTAGGAGCGGAACGAACTGATTAACATACTTAATACAATAAACACAGAGATATGAAGAACAACACAAATATCCAATGAACAATATCTTCTATTGAATAAATGAAATAGGCTGAAACTGTAAAACTGTAGAACTGAAACACTTGCTCGAATGGTGGTAGTTATCTCTGATAAGAGATGTGGTTGCTATGTGCATCCGTTTGAGTAGAATGATTACAATGAGGCTCCAGAGGCCTTTTTAATATTACTCATGAATGCCAAAACCCTAGACATACAAAAATCTAACCCTAGGAGGTGAAACGCCAAAAGTCATGTTGGCCCCTATGGGTAAGTTGGTACCTCAACTTCCCTGGGTCATAACTTTTGCATACGACCTCTGTTTTAGGCGCGTGATAGCCTGTTGGAAAGGTCTTTTAGATAACTACACATTACGCCATCAAACTCTGACTATGTCTACAATTTGACTATGGCAAGCCAAAAAAAACTATTTAGGGCTCCAAAACAGCCCTAGAAGTACAACAAGATGTGTTTGTTGGAGTTACTTCACACACACCTAGGATTTATTTTTCCTAAGGTTATTCCTTGTTTATTAGTCATAATAAGTCATTATCCAGTATCTTATATTTTAGGGGAGAATATTCCACATGGAGAATATTCTCTTTCAGTTGACACTTCAGTTTGACTAGCTGAGTTGAGTTTAGATGTTGCATTGGTTTTGTCACCATGCAACATTGGGATCATCACCAACTCACTACTCGTTATTCAGTCAGTTAACTGAAGACTAGTAAACTAGTTAACTCAACTAGGTGGTAGTTCACTCCCGTAACTGCCTGAGGACTAGACTAGGTGGAAGTTTACTCTTGTAATTGTTGATGTGTGTCCAGATCAATCTAGACCACCACTATGGCTCATTAGTTACTCATTTATCCTATATATATTGTAAATTATTCTCTTTGAGTGTGGAATATGGTTAATGAGAATTCTTCCATTCTTTCTATCTTGCTTCTTCTTTCTTAATTTCTCTCTGCAAATGTGTGTAGTATTTTCTAGCTAGATCTATTCTGTGCAGGTTCAACACATTTACATGGTATCAGAGCTGACGGACTGCTAAGAAAAATCTACACCAAATTAATTTTGCAGGTACTGAAGATTGAAGACAACAAAAAGATGGATTATTCACCGGAAATACTTCTCACGCCTCATAACTATTTAGAATGGAAGCCAAAAAAATTGCTTCTGCTAAGATGCAAAGGCTTATACCAAATAACCATGGCAATGGAAGTAGAGCCTGATTCTGTCGATGAGAAAAATGACTTTCTCAATAGACAAGATATGGCCATAGGAAGTATCGGCATGTCTGTTTCTTTCGAACTTTTCCATCAAGTATATGAAGAATCACAAGGATTAACTCCAAATGAATTATGGACCAGATTGGAGGTTCTATTTGGGAATAAATAATATTGTGAAGATTTCATGCAGGAGGTCGAACAAATAGAGCCAGAAGAGAAGCCATCAGAAGATCAAGCTTCTTATTATGAAGAGTCTTCTACAAATGTTTTTGCAGAAATTAGTATTCCAATAATTGAAGATGATGTCTACTCCATTTCAGATTTATTTTCTGAAATTCATGTGGAAGATATATGGCATGCATCTCAGGAGTCACATGCAAACACTATTGCATGCACCATGCATGCATCTCAGGAGACAAAAAGGGATCCGCGCACATCAGACGCCATTATAATATTTTATGAGAAACATTTGCAGAAACAAATTGGATATTAGAATTCCTCTCGGGAAAATATCCAATTTCAAAAAACAAATCGTCTGAAACGGAGTCCAGAAAGTGAAGTTACGATCGTTTTAAAATCAACAAAATTTCAACATTTTTTTGGAAACAATCGCACGGTTTTCAAAATTTCATCCAAAATTTATTTGGATATTATTCATTACAAGAAGATAAAGTGGATATGTGTAGAAATATCAATGATGTACATACTTCATCAGATCCGTGTAGACATCTACATCTTCAACAAAATCTTCAAAGAGCACAAACTTGCACAATTGTGAGGTCTTCTTGGAGTGAAAGACATGGTTGCTTAGCAATTGTTTTTTTGTTCCTTCTCATTTTTTATTTTATACATTGTAATTTGAAGGGGGGTTTTGTTCCCGTGAGGTTTTCCCTCTTTCCTCGTTTAGTTTAGTGTATCTTTTGTATTTGGGTACCTAACATGGCCTCGTAGCCGGGACCCATTCTTTATTTTCACCATAGTGATGTTCAGGGGGGGTGTTGGAGTTACTTCACACACACCTAGGATTTATTTTTCCTAAGGTCATTCCTTGTTTATTAGTCATAATTAGTCATTATCCAATCTCCTATATTTTAGGGGAGAATATTTCACATGGAGAATATTCTCTTTCAGTTGACACTTCAGTTTGACTAGTTGAGTTGAGTTTAGATGTTGCATTGGTTTTGTCACTGTTAGCAACAATTTTGGTATCGGGGCACAAAGGTACACAGGTCTGCAGGATTTCCCGGGAAGCGCCCAAGCGTAGCACAGAGGAACCCCTTTTCAGTTACAATTCGAGCGAATGGGCGAAGTTTTGCTGAAGGCCACCGAGATCCACCTATAAAGCTGATCAACGGTCGTTGGGATTTCGGGGCTGCCAAGTTGCCCCAGGGTTAATGCAAGATATAGCACCAATAATTCAAGACAAATCTGGGTCGTCCAATCTAATTGGGACAGGTGGCTTCCATTCGGTGTATCGGGAATTGGAGTTTCGGGAAACAAGGAGCCTCCCATTCATTGCAGTTGAGATCGGCGATCGGCGAAATGTCGAAAGCGCCTAAGGAGCCGAGCCCATGGTCCTAGAACTAATTCACTTCAAGCGAGTCTGTAAACGAGGGCGGCTCCCTTTTAAATATCGAATGCCCCCTCGTCCATTCATCCTAAGGACGTGTGGCACAAGATCTGGCCGCGTCGGTTTTTGGCAATCGCAAGTTCGAAGGGTAAAAGTTTTGTATCACTTTGTATCGCGAAACCTCGAACCCCGAAGCACCAAAAGCACCCAGGGTCGGGCCCACAGTATCAAGGGGTAGTCTCAGCCGTCCATCTGAAGCAGACACCTGGTGCACGATTGAGCTCCTCACCGATTTTCCCATCGCGAGTTCAAGGAGCAAAGTGCGGCATCATCGTATCCCCGATGCGCGAAGTAGCGAGAGCATCCAGGACCTGGGGCCCATAGCAGCGTCAGGTGAGCTGAGGACCGTCAGATTTCAAGAACGTGTGGTGCCCTATTGAGCCGTTTCGGCGTTTCTCCCATCGCGACTATGATAAGAAAGGATCAGCTCCTTCCTATTCATGAACGCTGAAAGCGCTTATGGGAATAATAGCACAGGGTCACAGCCCGTGGTCACCAAGAAAGAAAGGAGCTGTGTGAAAAGGGGCCAAAAGTGTCAAGTCCAGTCGCCGAAGGGATTATCGCGATTTACAGGTGCCATCGAATACGATTCTGCTCCTGGTTTCCGCTTGGAGTAAATGAAGGCAGGAACGGATGGATGAAACCTCCTTTCATTCATTAAGTGAGGGGATGGAGGGTCTGGAAAGTCGTCTGCCCAAAGAGGTCCTATGTATCGATTTTCTCAAAGAAACTACTCCAAAGTCCTCAACTCAACAGAGAAGTTTGCGCACGCTAGCCCAACACTTAATGGATCAGCTACCCTCCTCACAGGAGCCATGCGTAGTTAAGGTGGCGCTTAAAGAAAGATGTCAGTATGATTTTGACTGAAGGGACACCAAGCTTTGGGTGACTGGACACGCCTCTGTGAGGGGAATTTTCCTGAGTATATAGGCTTAGTTTTTGTATTTTTGTAAGGATCGATGGTTGAGCAAAGCTCTCGATTGTAAAGTTTTGAGGAAGCGTTGGTCGCTCTGGTTAATGTATAAGGCATTTGAGACTTCTTACTTTATGGATGTCAGCTTCTTTTTCATCTATGTTTACTGTGTTAGAACGGCTCGGAATTGGAGGATCCAGTCGAGTTGTAGCTGTTATAGGATGATGTAGGTTGGATCACTGTAGCAGTTACATTGTTTCTAATCGGTTCCTGTTATTTTCGTAGCGCTGAACGACTTAGAATTGGAGGATCCAGTTGAGTCACTCTTCAGCTCCTTGAAGCTCTGGACCAAGAGGATCTTGGCTTCTAAGTTTTTCATCCTCAAGCTTCCGAAGGCTTGTCGCCCGAGGCAGTCTTTCTCACCCTTCTCACAAGTCTTCCCTCTGTCACCCTTTAATCCATTTACTGACAGAAGTTGGACCAAGACCTCACTTGCTGCATACATACCAGGCCCGGTCTCCTGAGCCAAAGTTTTATCTTATGGAGTCTTTACCCATTTTATCACCCCCATTTATTAAATCGTGACATAAAACTGATGGGCGTTGGGCTCTGCTCCTGCAAGCAATCCAGGAGTGACTTTCGTCGCCAACATTTCTGGCACCGTTGTTGGGGACGAAGTTGAAAATTTTCCTCGGGATTGAGCGACATTGAACCTCTGATTCCGAAGTTGCATCAGGTATCAGAGCCTTTGAAGATTGCTACTGTGCACCTGGCGACTCCATTGTGACGACTCCGCTGGGGAGAACCTTCTCTATTAATTGTGGCTTTCAGAGGCAGACACACGCGGTCTCATTCACAACTACCTCTAGCTACACCTGAAACCAATCCGGAGGTGGTTCTTAGAAAAGGAAAGAACTCTGAAGAAGAAGCTTCCATCGCCGAACCAGGTAATCTGTTATCTCCTTCTGTAGGAACTCCATTTTCTCCTCCTCAGTTTCTCAATCAGCCTCCTTCAGAGGTTTCTCGTTTCCTGAACTTCAGGAGTGTTCCTGCTGAGTTTTCCCCTCCTGTTCTGGGATTGGAGGGAGAAACTCTTGTCACTCCCCTCTCCTCCGAATTTGTACCTTGGCGTAGACCCAGGACCACAGAAGATTTCCCCGCACCTAGTTTTACTACTCCTGCGCAAAGAGGAGCAAATGCTGACTTGAGCTTGTTAGCCTTCTCCTTAAATCTCCTCTTGTGTCCCACCCCACTTCGGGACTCATTCCCAGTAGCCCCTTCGCGAACTCCTTCTCCTCCGAGTTCTCCTCCACCTAATATTCCTATGGTTGGTGCTAATCCCCCTATGAATAGAATGGACACCATAGTCGTTGCCAGATATGCTCCCTTAGTTCTACCCCATCCTATGAATCCTCTCCCTGCTAGAGATTACTTGAAATACATGCCCAAGTTCACCGGAGAAGAGGATGTAACTGCAGAAGAGCACCTGGCTGCTTTCTACAGTTACGCAGACAACCTCAACATTGAGAATGAAAATGTCTGGATGAGAGTCTTTGTCCAGAGCCTGGATGGCGAGGTGAGGAAATGGTTCAGAGGGTTGGCCCCCGGATCTATTGTTGGGATCGAAGCCCTGGATAGTGCTTTCCTGAGGCAGTGGGGCGATAGGAAGGATTTCATGTATTACATGAATGAGTTTGGGTCTTTGAGGAAGATGGAAGGAGAGTCTGTTTCTGACTTCTCCAAAAGATTCAATAAGATGTATAATAAAATCCCTGCCGAAATAAATCCCTCAGAAGCCTCGGCCAAAATTTCTTATGCTAGTGCGTTTGATCCTGATTTATGTCTTCTATTGAAATAAAGAAGAGCCACTTCCTTAGCTTAAATGTAGGATGCAGCCATAGAAGTAGAATCCAATGTATTAGCAGCTGATAGACTGAGGAACAAGGCCGACGCAGACAGGAGAAAGGGAAGATTTGAAGCCTCAACTTCTAGTCCATCGATGCCTCACCCTCAAGTGGATGAACTGACCAAGATGGTGAAGTCCCTGTCTGCAGAAATGGAGAAAATGAAGGTGGATGGGAGACAAGCATACAAGGGCCCTCAAAACGTCGATAACAAAGGAGGTTTCAAGAGGCCAAACAATTTTACTCCCCTGAATGTGCAAAGAGAGAGGGGAAAAGACAGAGAAGACCAGAAAATTCAGGCCCCTTTTCAAAACAATTTTGTGGCCGAGGGAGAAGAAGGGGAAACAGATGAGCTTAATCCTGAAATCCATTGCTTCGGAGACACTCCTCCTTTTACTCATCTCACTCAATCAGCCTATGAGGAGTCCCTCATGGACAGTCAGCTAAATGAATTGAGCAAAGGAGACAAGGCTAGTGGCGGCCAAGGCAGGTATGATCTGCATTCCAAGAAAAGGACAGTAGCGCCTTATGTTCCTAAGCAATCCACTAGAACAGAGAAGCCTGCTTATGAAGTAGAAAACAGTCACAGAGGTAAGAAGACCCAACCCCTCTATCCCATTATCCAGAGTCATGCTCCCGAAATAAGAGAAATCTCAAAGCTCTCATCTTCTTTTAATTTCAAGCATGAAATTCAAAAAATCAGAATCCCTGTGCCCCTGACAGAATTGATTAAACATGAAGGGTTCAAGAAACGCTTCTCTGAGCTTTTACAGTCTGAGGTCTCATACCTTCCCACAGACTCCATCAATTTACAAGATGAAAAGCTTGCAGTTATTCTAGGTCCTATGGTAGAAGACAGGAATGACTCGTCCCCTCCCTTCTACACTTCCCTGAACA
>ML782832.1:428209-445852 GCA_009831015.1 Picea engelmannii
GAAGTGAAATACAGGCCCTCCATACCTGACAACGTCAAACATTGGAAGGTATTCGAGGATGATCTCAAGATCAAGAAGTTCTTGGAGACTGTCGAAGAATTTTCAGAGATGCACATCGACCAAGACTCTGTCTCTGAAGAAAATCTTGGTGGGGGTAATTTTCTGAATAAGATTGGACAGCGTAACATTGTGCAGCTGCCCAACAATCATATTCCAAGAGGACTGGTTCCTTTGGAAAGGCTTTTTGATAGAAATGATGTGGCATTAAAAGGGGAGATCTCAGCAGATGATTCTAATACTATTCAGTGCAACATTGGGACCGAGAGTGAGCCCAAGTTTGTCAAATTGTCAAGAAGTCTAACAAAGGAGCAGAGGTCTGAATACATTGGACTTTTGAGGGAATTTGCTGATGTGTTTGCCTGGACCTACGAAGACCTCAAAACATATGACATTTTTGTCATCGAGCATAAAATCCCATTAAAAGAGGAGGTGAAGCCATTTAGGCAGAAGCTGAGACAGATCAATCCTATACTGCTACCTATCATGGAGAGGGAAGTGAATAAGTTGCTTCAAGCTCAGATCATTGTACAGCTGAGATACTCAGAATGGGTGGCTAACCTGGTGCCAGTAAGGAAAAAGAATGGAGAGATCTGACTCTGTGTAGACTTCAGGAACATGAATAGGAGCTCACGGAAGGATAACTACCCCTTACCAAAGATGGAGCACATACTGCAAAGGGTAACAGGAGCTTCCAGGATGTCCATGATTGATAGTTTCTCTGGCTACAATCAAGTCTCGGTTCTGCCTGAAGACAGGGAAAACACAACATTCACCACTCCATGGGGGACATTCATGTATGCCAAGATGCCATTTGGATTAATGAATGCAAGGGCCACGTTTCAGCGTGCCATGGACATAGCTTTCATCGGTGAAAAGGATAGATTTATGGTCGTTTATCTGGATGACATCAGAGTTTTTTCAAAGTCAGATAAAGAACATTGTTGTCATCTCAGGAAGGTTTTCCTGAAATGCAGGAGTTTTGGCATTTCATTAAACCCCAAGAAATCTATGTTCGCCATACAGGAGGGGAGGTTACTAGGCCACATAGTATCAGCGGAAGGAGTCAGGATTGACCTTAGCAGAGTTGAAGCAATACAGGCCTTACCAATCCCGAGGTCCAAGAAGGAGGTTCAATCCTTCCTTGGTAAGATCAATTTTCTGAGGAGGTTTGTGCCTAACTTTGCTGAGGAAGTAAAACTTATAACAACCATGCTAAGGAAAGGAAATGAAGTGAGGTGGACTTCTGAATCACGACATTCCTTTGAGCAAATAAAGAAGGCCCTGACTGAATCCCCCGTGCTTATTAGTCCTGACTACTCAAAGGATTTCTTTATTTTTTTCCTTTGCCTCACCTGACACAATGGTTGTTGTTCTATTACAGACAAACGACATTGGGCTAGAGCAGCCTATTTCTTATTTCAGCCGAGCATTGAGGGATGTCGAAATCAGGTATGACGCTATGGAGAAGCAGGCCTATGCCCTGGTAAAGGCTCTCAAGGCATTCAGAATTTATGTCCTGCAGTCAACGGTCATCGCCGATGGCCCCTTAGCCGCTATTAAAGATATTCTAATTCAGCCTGACATAGAAGGGAGGAGGAGTAAGTGGATTGCCAAAATTTTGGAATTTGACCTGGAAATAAAGCCTACCAAATTAATCAAAGGTCAAGGTTTAGCCAAGTTGTTGGCTAAAGCCAATTGCCAATCTTTGGGGATAAATTTCATCAACAAATGCTCAGGTATTCAGCAGGATCGACTCTCTGACATAGACCCCCAAAGGGAGCCCCCATTGGATCGATGTCCCTTGTATAAGGATTTCATATACTTTCTGCAAGAGTTGCGGCCCCTGGATGGCCTGCAAAGGAACAAAGAAAGAGCTCTGAAGCTCAAGGCAGTCAGATACTGCCTGATCGACCAAATGTTATATTGGAAAGACCCCCTGGGGGTGCTTTTAAAATGCATAAGTCCACAAGAGGCTGAAATGATCGTGGCTGAATTTCATAGCAGCCTGTGCGGAGGGCACCATTTCTGGAAAGCCACAGCCCACAAAATCCTCAGGGCTGGATACTATTGGCCTACCGTGTTCACTAACGTCTGCAAAAAGGTCAGAGCCTGCATCAAATGTAAAAAATTTGTAGGAAAGTAGCAACTCAAGTCTCTGTCATTAAATCTGGTGGTGGTTTCAGGACCTTTCCAGCAGTGGGGCCTAGATTTCATTGGAGAAATTCACCCTGCTTCCAGTGGGAAGCACAGGTGGATCCTGATTGCTACAGATTTCTTTACCAAGTGGATTGAAGCTATCCCCACCAGGAGTGCTTCCCACAAGGTAATCATTGGATTCTTGGAGGACCTCATCACAAGGTTCGGCTGCCCAAATAATATTGTCATTGATAATGCAACCGCTTTCGGGTCTGAGCCATTAGCCAAGTTCTATGAACAGTTCGGGATTAAACTGATTCACTCCACCCCATATTATCCACAGGGAAACGGTTTAGCAGAATTCTCCAACAAAAGCCTGATAAGGATCATCAAAAGGTTGTTGGAAGACAACAAGAAGGCCTGGCATTCCAGATTAAAATTTGCTCTATGGGTCGACCGAGTGACCACAAAGAGATCTATTGGCGTCTCTCCTTTCCAATTAGTCTATGGAGCGGAGGCTGTTTTCCCTTCTCATTTAGCCATTCCTATAGCAAAGTTTCTCCAAGACCGTCAGGAGGAGCCTGATGACATGATCAGAAGGGTTAATCAGCTAGTGGAGGTCCAGCAGGCTAGGGAGCAGACAGTGGACAGAATTCAGGACCATCCGCAAAAGATCAAGCAGGTTTTCGATAAGAAGGCCAAGAAGGAGCGGTTCCAGATAGGAGACTTGGTGCTGAAATGGGATGCTCCTAAGCAAGATAAGGGCAAACACAGCAAATTTGAAGCCCTGTGGATCGGGCCTTTCAAAATCTCCAAGACTTTCTCAAATAACACGTACGGGTTGCGAGGTTTGGAAGATGAAGAATTTTTCAGCAGCCCAGTGAATGGGCATTTTCTGAAGAAATGTTTTGTTTGAGTCTGAGATGGCTCCTTTGTTTGTAAATATTGTCCTTTTTGTTTCTTTGTTCATTTTCGTTTTTATTTTTCGGCTTAATAATGACTCCATAGCCCAACAGCAAGGCACTGGAACTGCAAAATGAGTCCTTAGAGCATCGCGGGGACGAATCTATCCCCCATGGAGCCTAATGTTAGAAACAATTTTGGTATCGGGGCACAAAGGTACACAGGTCTGCAAGATTTCCCAGGAAGCACCCAAGCACAGTACGGAGGAACCCCTTTTCAGTTACAATTCGAGCGAATGGGCGAAGTTTTGCTGAAGCCCACCGAGATCCACCTATAAAGCTGATCAACGGTCGTCAGGATTTCGGGGTTGCCAAGTTGCCCCGGGGTTAATGCAAGAGATAGCTCCAATAATTCAAGACAAATCTGGGTCGTCCGATCCAATTGGGACAGGTGGCTTCCAGTCGATGTATTGGGAATCGGAGTTTTGGGAAACAAGGAGCCTCCCATTCGTTGCAGTTGAGATCGTCGATCGGCGAAATGTCGAAAGTGCCTAAGGAGCCGAGCCCATGGTCCTAGCACTAAGTCACTTCAAGCGAGCCTGTAAACGAGGGTGACTCCCTTTTAAATATCGAATTCCCCCTCGTCCATTCATCCTAAGGATGCGTGGCGCAAGATCTGGCCGCGTCGATTTTCAGCAATCGCAAGTTCGAAGGGTAAAAGTTTCGTATCACTTTGTATCGCGAAACCCCGAACCCCGAAGTGCCAAAAGCGCCCAGGGTCAGGCCCACAGTATCAAGGGGAAGTCTCAGCCGTCCATCTGAAGCAGACACCTGGCGCGCGATTGAGCTCCTCACCGATTCACCCATCGCGAGTTCAAGGAGCAAAGTGCGGCATCATCGTATCCCCGATGCATGAAGTATCCAGGACCTGGGGCCCATAGCAGCGTCAGGTGAGCTGAGGACCGTCAGATTTCAAGAACGCGTGGCGCCCTATTGAGCCGTTTCAGCGTTTCTCCCATCGCAACTATGATAAGAAAGGATCAGCTCCTTCCTATTCGTGAATGCCGAAAGCGCTTATGGGAATAATAGCACAGGGTCACAGCCCGTGGTCACCAAGAAAGAAAGGAGTTGTGCGAAAAGGGGCCAAAGGTGTCAAGTCCAGTCGTCGAAGGGATTATCATGATTTACAGGTGCCATCGAATACGATTCCGCTCCTGGTTTCCGCTTGGAGTAAATGAAGGCAGGAACGGGTGGATGAAACCTCCTTTCATTCACTAAGTGAGGGGATGGAGGGTCTGGCAAGTCGTCTGCCCGAAGAGGTCCTGTGTATTGATTTTCTCAAAGAAGCTACACCGAAGTCCTCGACTCAACAAAGAAGTCTGCGCATGCTAGCCCAACACTTAATGGCTTAGCTACCCTCCTCACAGGAGCCATGCGTAGTTAAGGTGGCACTTAAAGAAAGATGTCAGTATGAGTTTGACTAAAGGGACACCAAGCTTTGGGTGACTGGACACGCCTCTGTGAGGGGAATTTTCCTGAGTATATAGGCTCAATTTTTGTATTTTTGTAAGGATCGATGGTTGAGCAAAGCTCCCGATTGTAAATTTTTGAGGAAGCCCTGGTCGCTTTGGTTAATGTATAATGAATTTGAGACTTCTTACTTTATGGATGTCATCTTCTTTTTCATCTCTGTTTACTGTGTTAGAACGGCTCGAAATTGGAGGATCCAGTCGAGTTGTAGTTGTTATAGGATGATGTAGGTTGGATCACTGTAGCAGTTACATTGTTTCTAGTCAGTTCCTGTTATTTTCGTAGCGCTGAACGACTTAGAATTGGAGGATCCAGTTGAGTCACTCTTCAGCTCCTTGAAGCTCCGGACCAAGAGGATCTTGGCTTCTGAGTTTTTCATCCTCAAGCTTCCGAAGGCTTGTCGCCCGAGGCAGTCTTGCTCACCCTTCTCTCAAGTCTTCCCTCTGTCACCCTTTAATCCATTTACTGACAGAAGTTGGATCAAGACCTCACTTGCTGCATACATACCAGGCTCGGTCTCCTAAGCCAAAGTTTTATCTTCTGGAGTCTTTACCCATTTGATCACCCCCATTTATTGAATCGTGACATAAAACTGATGGGCGTTGGGCTCTGCTCCTGCAAGCAATCCAGGAGTGACTTCTGTCGCCAACAGTCACCATGCAACATTGGGCTCATCACCAACTCACTACTCTTTATTCAGTCAGTTAACTGAAGACTAGTAAACTAGTTAACTCAGCTAGGTGGTAGTTCACTCCCGTAACTGCTTGAGAGACTAGACTAGGTGGCAGTTTACTATTGTAACTGCTGATGTGTGTCCAGATCAATCTAGACCACCATTATGGCTCATTAGTTACTCATTTATCCTATATATATTGTAAATTATTCACTCTTTGAGTGTGGAATACAGTTAATGAGAATTCTTCCATTCTTTCTATCTTGCTTCTTCATTCTTAATTTCTCTCTGCAAATGTGTGTAGTATTTTCTAGCTAGATCTATTCTGTGCAAGTTCAACACATTTACAGTTTTGACATGAAAAAATACAAAATAAGTCAGTTGGATTAGGTGGGAGGCCCCACTAGTATCCACCTTTTAGATGTATAGGGCTTCAGACAACCCCAGAAGTGTAGTACCCACAATTACAAAGAAGTACAGAAGAACATGTTGAACTAAAAATTTACAAGAGGATCCAGTTGGAATAGGTGGGTGGCCACCAATATCCACTTGGATCAATCCTCCCCTCTTAGGAAGGAATGGTATCCATTGCGTTGAGTCCCCCCATCAGGTGAGGAAACTTCTACTGGATTTGGCCTCGGGTGAGCCACTTTCCTTGATGTAGGAGTTTCCCTACCTTGACAACCCGATAAAGTTGAATCCTCTATTGATGAGTGCCCTTGACCTGTGTGTCCACTATCTGATCAGTGCATGCATGTTCCATGTAGTTAGGGTTGATCTCTATTGGTATTAGTTGTCCTGTGATCTCTGAGGTGTCCAATAATGGTGGAAAATATGGTCGAAAGAGGTCCACATTGAACACTGGGTGCAAGCCAAGGAATGATGGAGTGTTGATCTCAAAAGCATTGTTACCCACAACCTTGGTGATGGTGTAAGGCCCATAGCGAATTGGGCAGATCTTCCGATGGATCCTTGTGAGAAGCTCCTTCTGCAATTGTAACCAGACTTTGTCTCCAACCTGAAACTGGTGTGGTACCCTGTGTTGATCATGGCGTTGCTTGTACTTAGCATTGGCTTTCTGCAAAATGTCATGGACATGTTGGCAGATGTGTTGAATCCGCTCAATGAATCTGGTGGCTTTTTTGGTCTCAGACTGAACATGGGAAGAGTTTGTTTGTGTGGTTTCCATAGGTAGTGCAACATCAATGGGACCCAAGGGTTGGAATCTCATTCCCACCTAAAAGGGTTATGGTTGGTGGAGCTATGGAGAGCCCTGTTGTAACTGTGTTGAACATAGGGGAGAATCTCATCCCATGTACGCAGATTCTTAGAGTTGTACATGCGCAAGATGTGCACAATCATCTGATTGACGACCTATGTTTGGTCATCTGTTTGGGGGTGGAAAACAGTGATTTTAGTGAGCTTGGTGTCCAACAATGACTAGAGACTCGACAAAAATGTGTTGAGGAACCTATTGTCCTAGTCGGAGATGATGGTCTATGATCTATGGTCTGATGGATGTGGCAGTGACCTTCTTCTTACTGTGATCACAGATCACAAAGAATATGAACTTCCCAGTATGTGAAATGACCTTACTGCATTTCTTAGCAGAGATTAAATAAATAGCGGTAGGCGGCGCTACCTATGGTATCATGTACAATTGTCTACCCAAAGTAATAATAAAACTGTGGGTTCTAGACTCATACATAGCATAACGCTTCCACAAATATGGTTGTCCTAAAATAACATCACAAACTTCAAGGGGAGAAATATCACACAATACCTCATCTTTGAAGGACTTGATGTTGTAGGGAAGACGACGTTGTTATCTGACACGAAGATCTCTTCCTTGGCAAAGCCAGCTGATGGTGTAAGGTTGCGGGTGTAGTGTCGTCGACAAGTCCAGTCGCTTGAAGACCTTTGCTGAGATCAAGTTCTTATGAATGTTGCTATCGACAGTGAAATGAAGCAGATCCCCCTTTACCCACATCTGTGAGTGAATGAGGCGTTCTACTTCCTATGGTTCTTTTGGTTCATTTGGCTGGAATTTGGTGGTAGCGACAATGGCACTAGGTTCAACATCCATAATCATATTCCCTCCTTCTGGATTTGATTCAGAATCAGAATCGACCTCTGACTCGGAATCCTTCAGCTCAATCACGAGTGACTGCTTAGAGCGACATTCTTAAGTGTTGTGCTAAGGGCTTTTATGGTATTCATAATATTTTCTCATGTCCTTCTTCATATTCTCATTTCCCTTCTTGTGTTGCGGCTTTGATTGGTTGTCCTGAGAGTGGCCATATTTTCTCTATCCCTTGTTGTGTGGGTTGGGGTTGCCCTTTCCCTGATTTGGCTGTGAAGAGTTTGCAGATCCAAACTCTCGCCTCTTCTACTTAATTTTTTTCTTGATCCTCACAACATATCTATAAGTCATACCCAACGAGGCAATGTCCAGAAACTCCATTTCTATTTGAATGTATCTATGCAAACAGACACGGTATTTGAGCACCAGATGTCACTCAGAGTCTTTGATACCCAACTTGGTGCACAGGGTATGGAAAATATTCTTAGCATAGATTAAAGAAATAGCGGTGGGTGGCGCTACCTCTGGTATCCTATACAATTGTCTACCCAAAGTAATAATAACATTTTGGGGTCTAGACTCATACATAACATAAGCTTCCACAAATATGGTTGTTCTAAAAGAACATCACAAAATTCAAGGGGAGAAATATCACACAATACCTCATCTTTGAAGGGCTTGATGTTGTAGGGAAGACGACGTTGTTAGCTGACACAGAGATATTTTCCTTGGTGAAGCCAACCGATGGTGTAGGTTTGTGGGTGCAATGTCGTCGACAAGTCCAGTCGCTTGATGACCTCTGCTAAGATCAAATTCTTATGAATGTCGCTATCGATAATGAAATGAAGCGGATCCACCTTTACCCACATCTGTGAGTGAAAGAGGTATTCTGCTTCCTCTGGTTCTTCTGGTTCATTTGGATGGACTTTGGTGGTAGCGACAGTGGCACTAGGTTCAACATTGATAATCCTCTTCCCTCCTTCTGGATTTGATTCAGAATCAGAATCAGAATCGGCCTCTAACTCGGAATCCTTCAGCTCAGCCACAAGTGACTGCTTGGAGCGACATTCTTAAGTGTTGTGCTAAGGGCTTTTATGGTATTCACAATATTTTCCCGTGTCCTTCTTGGTATTCTCATTTCCCTTCTTGTGTTGTGGCTTGGATTGGTTGTCCTAAGAGTGGCCATATTTTCTCTGCCCCTTGTTGTGTGGGTTGGGGTTGCCCTTTCCCTGCTTCGACTGTGAGGATTTTGCAGATCCAAACTATCGCCTCTTCTTCTTAAATTTCTGCTCGATCCTGATAACATATATATAAGTCCTACCCAATGAGGCGATGTCTAGAAAATCCATTTATGTTTGAATGTATCTATACAAACAGACGCGGTATTTTGATCCCAACTTGGTGCACATGGTATGGAAAATATTGGTGAAATCTGGTACTGTTAGGTCCCTTTCTTGACGTAGGGTGGTCCATCTGATGTACTGGTACTCGTAGCTTCCAATAAGGTAGTATTGTTCTTTAATGGAATCCCATGTAGGGGAAACCAAAAATATTGCATATTCCTCTATGGCCCTTTGCTCAGACTAAGTGTTCCACCAATCCTTAACATGGGGGATGGCCTTGAGGAGTGCGAAAGTAATATTTTCCCTATCAAAAAAATTATGAACCGAAAAATACCTTTCAAGCATATTCAACCATTTATCTATAGCACCCGCATCTATCAGTCCTTCAAATAATGGAATATCAAAATTCACATGTACCTTGAAGGGGGTTACATGGCCGCTTGATGAAGATCCTTCTCCTGTGGGAAACCCTCAAAGGATCTACATAAAGTTGTCCATCATTTCATTCATTTTCGTGAAAGGGATTCCTCGAGCAACATTTTAAGAGGATTTCCTACTCCATGATCTTCTTTTCATCTCCCATGGGTTGTTGTCAGGCTTGGTGTGATTGATCTTGCAACGGCTCGATTGGTTCGATTCCCAACTTCTTGTACCCAGATCTTGTCGAGGACATGCACAAAGAAAAATAAATGAATTGCAGACTGCTTTGATACTACTGATCCGGATTTAGGAGCGGAATGAACTAATTAATAGACTGAATAAAATAAACACAGAGATATGAAGAACAACACATATATCCAGTGAACAATATCTTCTATTGAATAAATGAAATAGGTTGAAACTGAAACACTTGCTCGAATGGTGGTAGTTATCTCTAAGAAGAGATGTGGTTTCTACATGCATCTGTATGAGAAGAATGATTACAATGAGGCTCTAGAGGCCTTTTTAATATTACTCGTGAATTTCAAAACCCCATACATCCAAAAACCTAACCCTAGGAGATGAAACGCCAAAAGTTATGTGGGCCCCTATGGGTAAGTTGGTACCTCAACTTCCCGGGGTTGTAAATTTTGCATGCGACCTCCATTTTAGGTGTTTGATATCCCATTGGAAAGGTATTTTAGAGAACTACACATTAAGCCATTAAACTCTAACTCTATCTATAGTTTGACTGTGGCGAGCCAAAGGCGAGCCAAAAAAACATTGTTTAGGGCCCCAAAAGGACCTTGGAAGTACAATAATATGTGATGACATGCAAACATACAAAATAAGCTAGTTGGATCAGGTGGGAGGCCACAAGTATCCACCTGGAATATGTGTAGGGATTCAAAAATCCCTGGAAGTGTAGAACCCATAGTTACAAAGAAGTACAAAAGAACGTGTTGAACTAAAAACTGACAAGAGGAGCATGTTGGAATAGGTGGGTGGCCACCAATATCCACCTGGATCACAAACACATTTGTCCATCGTCCAAGGTTCCAATGATGCGAGAGTAGATGTATGAAGGTGGTGAGTTACTATATGACTCACTACTCTACATCACACATGCCATAGTCCTGCAATAAAGGCACAACATCTTGGGTACAAGCCTAGGAAGTTCGTCAAAGAACCATGTCAGGGTCATCCAAAACAAAGCAAAATATAAGACAAGGTTAGCCAATGTTCACAAGAAATATTATTCCTCAAAAGATGAAAAGTAAGTTGTTACTTAAGATATAATCCATGTAAACTATTCACCTTAGTATCCCCTTCAAGTATCACACTATCCAAGGACCTCATGTGAGTTGGAAAGTTTAAGTATGTGAGGGCCTTCATCCAACCCTATTGGGTGTGCCAACCTAGATAGGAAATAAAAGACCGAGGTAGAGGGATAGGTCTTGAGGGAAGCAAGAAATAAAGAAACCCTTCAAGATTAAGTGTGGTAGTGATATGGATTAGGGCTTACTTCATGGATTATGGTGTCCTTAAATCCATTTATATGAGCACCTTTGTAGAGGGAGCACTTGTTGCTTGAGATACCATTTCCTCGATACTTTTTTCATTATGAACCCCTTCATTTTATTTTGATACCCATTTATCATTTTCAATTCTCCTTTAAAAGGTTTCAAGCTTCATTCCTTCATTTTTTTATTGGGCTATAGTCCTTTATAATTTGTGTATTTATTCGCATCGGGACAAGGGAGATTACCATTAGAGGGGGGTAGAGATCAAGCTAGTCTGAGGATTTTGTGGTGGCCTTTATCATGTATTGCATAGAATATAGAGAGAGTAGTTGCATCAACCTTTGGGCCTTCAACGCCTTCTTCTCATGAGAGAATGGACCATGACCCATTACCGAATTTTAGTACACTATGAGAGGCTCCAGGATGCAAAGTGTTAAGTATGGTGGGGAATGGAAAGTTGCCCTTGTGAGGTCCCCCTAGTAGTACCCCTTTGCTTTGGGCAGTTAAAACATGGGAGCAGGGCATATAAGGTGACCACCAAGGTGAAACAAGGAAACTAACACAATTTCCCAAGCTAGTAATCCAGTATCCAACTTCAACCAAAGATCCTCATCCACATGCCCAACAAATTAAGCATAACACTTTGCATGAAAGAATGACTAACATACCTCATGGTGAAGCTAGATTACCATATCCCATACACTCGGTTGCTTGGATGTGATGAGTCTTGGTTGACCTGTAGATGTAAAGGTAAATGAGGTGGGTTGTTGGGCTGTTGTCTGTAGACATGTTGATCATTATCATGGTTGGGATCATTGTCTCCACTGTGGGCCATGAGACATGATATCCTCTATTTACCCATGGGCATGGGGAGGTAACAGATGGCTCCAACATGGGGACATGTTCTCTCCGTAGAGCACATGAGAACCTCAACATCTCTGTTTTCCAAGACCTGAAATCATATGCCCACTTAAAACGAAAACACCCTTTATAAGTATCGGTCGGTGGATGTGATCCACCAAAGTTAGTGATAAATCCAAAATCATGTTGAAGATAAAAAAATTTACTAAACTACAAAATGATAAAGCAATATTATACAATGATCGAATGCAATTTCCCAACATGTAATGCATTATTTACAAGTGAAATGAAATATATACAAGAAGATCTAAGACTATACTACCATGAATGCATGATTCCAGATATATACAAATGTAATGTAGGATGCAAATGCCCTACCTAACCTACACTAATCTATGTTAGTTGAAATGCTAGGTATAATCATATGACTAGTGAAACCATCCCAACATTGTATCAGAATGTCTACCCTTGTGCTTCATCATAAACCAAAATAAAGATAAGTCAAGCACAAAAATATAATGAGTTGGGACATACACCATTGATCCGGATTTATTTTGAGAACAAATTGAAAGCGGAGATATAAAAATGAAATATACAGAGATGTTGCAAGATACACAGACATATTGCAATAACACAAAGATACAATAATGCACAATTTTTATTAATGAGAGAATGTAAAGAAATTGTAAATTATAGAGTGAATGACTCGCTAGAATGGTGGCATCTTATCTCTGAGAACAGATGTGATGGCTATGCTCATTCGCAAGAAGATGATTACAATGAGGCTCTAAAGACTTTTTTAACATAAATGGAAAAACATTAAACATCCAAAAACCCATCCCCTCGAAGATGAAAAAACAAAAGGTTGCAGGCCCCAATGTGGAGATGAAGCGCCAAAAATTGTGTGGGCCCCGATGGGGTAAGTTGGTACAACAACTTCTCGGGGTCGTAACTTTTGCATACGATCTTCGTTTTAAGTGAAATATATCTCATTGGAAAGTTTTATTATAAGAATATATATTATGTCGTCACACTCTGAATTTGCTTTCAATATGACCGTGGCGAGCAGCCTCAAAACAGCCCAAAAGGTTTAGGACTCGAAAATCTAGGAAATAACTGCCAATGATGAAAATTGCATGTGAGCCAGTTGGAATAGGTGGGTGGCCACCGATATCCATCTAGATAAATCCTCCCTCGTTGGGAAGAAATGGTCTCCATTGCGTTGATTTCCTGTGGGAGATGGGAAAGTGTTTTTTGAATCTAAACCTTGGGGAACCACTTTCCTTGTTGGAGACGTTGCGCTTCTTGGCTTGTGGAAGGTTGTCGTGAACCTGATGTTGGAGGGGTTGGACCTTTTTAACCAGTGTGACTACATGAGATGGATATGTGCAAAAGGAATCTTTTTGCTTTGCTTCAATATTTATGATCTGCTTCTGCTGGATAGAGGGGGCTTGAACTAAGGTCGTAGTAGCCACAATGTCCTTTTGTTCACTTCCTGCCCGAATCATGAAGAAGATAAACTTTGTCATATGATATAAAAATTTGTTGCACTATTTTGTTGAAACAGTAGTTGAAACTACCTCTGGTACCCCGAAGAGATGATTCTTCATAGTAACAATGACACTACGGGGTCGAGATTCATAAACAACATGGTGCTTACACATATATGGTTGGACCAAAAGAACATCACATACATCTATTGGGGAAACAGCAGACAACACCTCATCCTTGAAGGACTTGATTCCATAGGACATGTGACACAGTTGGCTGACACAAAGATCTCGTCCCTAGCAAAGCCACCCGATGTTGTATGGATGCGAGTGTGGTGTTGTTGGCAATTCCAATCGTTTGAAGACCTTTGCTAATATGAGGTTCTTTTGGATTTCGCTATCAACAATGAAATGCAATGGGATCCCCTTCACCCACATCTGTGAATGGAAGAGGCTCTCCCCCTCTTCAAAATATTCTAGTGTTTCTGGTTGGATTGTTGTGGTTGTAACGGTGGCAGTGGGGTTTGCATCGATGATCTGTCTCCTTCCATTATTTTCTGCATCATATTTTGAATCTGGGTTCATATATTTTTCTTTGATCTCAGATACCAATTATTATTTTCAACAACACTCATCGGTGTTGTTCCAGGGGCTTTTGTGGAAATCACACCACTTCTCGGTGTCCTTCTTCGTCTTCCCATTACTCTTCTTTTCCTATGGCTTGGATTGATTATCTTGAGTTTGGTTGTTCTGTGAGTTAGGGTTGCCTTTACTATACTTTGGTTTTTTCATATTTGTAGACTCACTCCCGTTCTGTTGCTTAAATTTCTGCTTGATTTTGACAGCATATCGATAAGCGGCTCCTAGTGATGAAATGTCCAGAAATTCCATTTCAATTTGGTCAATGTATCTATGTAGAGCCTCGTGATATTTTAGAACCATATGTGACTCAGAGTCTTTGATACCCAACTTCGTGTGCAAGGTATAGAAGGTATTTGTGAACTCCAACACTATTTGGTCCCATTTTTTATGCAGTGTGGTCCATCTCATGTATTGATCATCATAGTTTCCCACAGGGTAATATTTATCCTTGACTGCATCCATAAAAAAATCCCAAGTGGGATTGGCCCCAAATATTCCAAACTCTTCTGTGGAACTTTTCTCCTAATAAGTTTCCCACCAATGTTTGACATGGGGGAGAGACTTGAGGAGCACAAAGGTGATATTTTATCTGTCAGAAAAAATTGTGGACAGAGAAATAACCTTCTAGAAAATTTAACCATTTTTCCAATGCATTTGCATCGATCTGAACTTCAAATATGAGAATATAAAAATTAACTTGTACCTTTAATGGAGTAGCGTCTCCAAAGAGAATGATTTAAAAATACACGCCTGTTATTGTCGGCAATCTTTGAAGGATTTGGGAGAAATTCTCCAACATCTCATTCCTTTGTTGCGCAAGGGCTTTTGCGAGCAACAACTTTATGGGAACTTCTACTCCCACATCTCTCTTTTCTTCCACCTTGCGATGTCACTTGGGCTAACAAGAGCAGTTGTCCTTAATGGAAACTAGCTCAAGACCCAACTCTTTGTACCCTGACCTCGTCGGGGAGATGCAATAAGAAATGACAATGAGCATCCTGCTATGATACCACTCATCTAGATTTATTTTGAGAATGAAATGAAGGTGGAGATATAACAATGAAATATACATAGATATTGTGAGATACACAGAAATATTGAAATAAACACAGAGATACAGTAATCCACATTTTTTATTAATGAGAGAATGTACAGAAACTGTAAAATTACAGAGTGAATGACTTGCTAGAATGGTGGCAGCTTATCTTTGAGAAGAGAAGTGATGGCTACGCTCATTCACAAGAAGATGATTACAATGAGGCTCGAAAGGCCTTTTTAACATAAATTGAAAAACCCTAAACATCCAAAAACCTAGCCCCGGAAGATGAAAATCCAAAAGGTTTGCAGCCACAATGTGGAGATGAAGTGCCAAAAGTCATGTGGGCAAAGATGGGGTAAGTTGGTACAACAACTTCTTGAGGTCATAACTTTTGCATATGATCTTCGTTTTAGGCGCATGATAGCCCATTGAAAAGGTCTATCTGAGGACTACACATTATGTCATCACACTCTAAATTTGTTTATAGTGTGACTATGGCGAGCCCAAAAAACACTGTTTAGGGCCTCAAAATGGAATCCGAAGTTTAGGACCCGAAAATCTAGGAAATAACTACCAATGATGAAAATTGCATGTGAGCCAATTGGAATAGGTGTGTGGTCATCGATATCCATTTGGATAAATCCTCCCTCCTTAGAAATCAATGGTCTCCATTGCGTTGAGTTCCTATGGGAGATGGGAAAGTGTTTACTGAATCTAAACCTTGGTGAATCCCTTGCCTTGTTGGAGACATTGCATTGCTTGGCTTGTGGAAGGTTGTCACGAACCTTATGTTGGAAAGGTTGGACATTTTTAACCAGTCTGACTGCATGAGATGACTGTGTGCAGAAGGAATATCTGTTCTTTTCTTCAATCTTGTCGATCTGCTTCTACTGGATAGAGAAGGCTTGAATCGAGGCCGTAGTAGCCATAGTATCCTTTTGTTCACTTCCTTCGCTAATCACGAAGAAGCTAAACTTTGTCATATGAGAGACTTTGTTGCACTATTTTTTTGAAACAGTAGTCTCCTTCTGGGCAGAGACAGTTGACACTACAAAATATCTTGTGAATATGTCTCCTTCATCGACGCTAGTCGACACGAATCCACATGAGGTATGGTCTGGTAAGAATCCTTCGGTTTCACATCTCAAATTGTTTGGTTGTGATGTATTTTTGCATGTTCCCAAGGAAAAGAGGAGAAATATGGACAAGAATGAAATCAATTGTATTTTCATTGGATACAAAGAAGGAATGAAATGATATAATCTTTGGGATCCCACATCAAGGAAAATAGTTTACAGTTGAGATGTGGTCTTTAGAGAATTCAGAAGGAAGTTTGAGTCTGAAGTGATGGTTCAAATAGAGAATGATATGGAGAAGGTGCAGTTTAAACTAAGGAACAAAGAAGAAGATGATTTAGATGAGTCGACTGAAACAGATGAAGAGGTGGAAAAACCAACCCTAGTTGTAAGGAGGTCCAAACAAGTAGGAAAACCAGTTGAAAGGTGTAGTCCACCCAAATTTCATTCTGCATTTGTATTAAGTGCCACTGATGAGGAGCCCAAGTCGGTTAGTGAGGTAGTTGATTCAGCAAAGGGTAGACTCTTGAAGGATGTCATGATCGAAGAACTGGAATCCTTGCATAATAAGGAGACATGGGATTTAGTTGAATTACCTAGTGGAAGAAATCTCATCGCTAGAAAATGGGTATTCAAGAAGAAGATGAATGTAGGAGGTCAAGTAGATAAATTCAAAGCTCGATTGGTAGTGAAAGAATATTCTCAAGTTGAAGGAATCAACTTTAGTGAGATTTTTTCCCCCATTGAAAAATTAACTTCCATTAGAGTATTAATGTCTCTGACTGCAACATTTGATCTTCAAATATGACATATGGATGTAAAGAAAACCTTCCTACATGGGGACCTCGAAGAAAAAATCTACATGAAACAACTTGAAGGATTTTTAGTAAAGGGAAAGAAATATTTGGTTTGCAAACTGAAAAGATCCCTTTGTGGTATAAAGCAATCACCAAGGATGTGGTACCAAAAGTTTGACACATACATCCTTAGTTTTGGATTTGTGAGAAGCAAAGTTGATCACTGCATATATTCCAAAAAGGAAGGTGGGTATTTCATATATGTAGCATTGTATGTTGACGACATGTTGTTGATCGGAAACATGATGGATGCAATAAAGGAGGTGAAGAAGAAACTATCCTCCAAGTTTGACATGAGGATATCAATGCAGTGAAATTCATTCTGGGAATGGAGATCAAGAGAGATTGAGAAACTAGAAAGCTTGGGTTGAATTAGAAGAAGTATATTAAAACAGTTTTGAAATGTTTCAACATGTAGGATTGCAAAGCTGTAAAGATACCAATTCATGTGGGAGCAAGGCTAACTATTGAATAGTGTCCAAAGACACAAGAAGAAATAAAGGATATGGCACATGTCCCCTATGCAATTGATGTTGGTAGTTTAATGTATGTGATGGTCTACACTCGACTAGAAATTTCCCATGTAGTGCAAGTGTTGAGCAGATACATGTCACCACCAGGAAAGGAGCACTAGAAAACTGTCAAGAGATTATTCAGGTATTCGTGTGGCACAAAATATTATGCTATATGCTATCAAGGGAAACCTGGAGATGATAGTGAAATAGATGTACATGTCTTTGTCGACACCGACTGGGATGGAGATCTAGATCGATGAAGGTCTACCAGTGGATATGTTGGGTATGTGTTATATTCTTTGCATGAGTAGTAGTGTCGCTGCCCCCGAAAAAAAAAATCCGCACCGGGGCGACATATTTTCGGGACCACATGATATTTAGGTGGTTTTTCGGCACATGGTTTTTTGCCGATGGTTTTCTATTTCCGGTTAAGGAATTAGGGTTTTGGACTAATCCAGGTCATTGGGTTAGGGTTTTGGATGTCGTTGGCTCC
>ML782832.1:446073-469421 GCA_009831015.1 Picea engelmannii
TGAATATAATATATGTTGGTTTTCCCGGTTTGGGTTTCCAGGGGAAAAATCTCTGTGTAATGTTTGCATTTGCCATTGTATCTTTTCTATTCTTTTCTGAATATCTGTTTACAGTAGACATTGTACAAGGTTAGAATTTACAGGATATGTGTTCAAGATGTTTGGTGGAGCAATAAATTGGATGAGTAAGCGTCATGTGGTCGTAGCCTTGTCAACAATAGAAGCTAAATACATGGCGACCACTCATGGAAGAAAATAAGTAGTATGGTTGCAACGACTGTTTTCAAGGATCGGGTTTGACCAAAGAGCTATGAAGATAAATTTTGATAGTCAAAGTGAAATATTTATGGTAAAGAACCCAACTTATCATTCCAAGACTAAGCATATTGATGTACATTACCATTTCATGAGAGACATGGTGGAAATCAATAAGGCACTACTGGAGAAAGTAGACAGGTTGGAAAACATAACAGACCCTTTGACCAATTATGTGATTGTTTTGAAGTTATCTTGGTTCAAAGAGGAAATGAGCATTGTTGCCTTAAGTCTGTGAAAACAAATTTAGGAAACTCCTGGTTTCAACAAAGAATACATCAAGTGGTAGAATTTTGGGTTGTTATATTCTTTGCAGTGAAATTCAAAGGTCGAGTTGGATCGACCGGGAAAAGTCGAATTCGAAGTAATCAACAACAAGTCGAAGAGGTCAACTAACAAGAGGTCGACTGGTAGTTGACTAATAATTTGACTTGGTAGTTGAATGTAACATAATCCCAAGATTCATGGGATTTGTAGCCAATGATCTGCGTGAATCTAACTTGGTAGTTGAATGTAAAATAATCCCAAGATTCTTGGGATTTGTAGCCACTGCTCTGTGTGAATATCTAACCATTTTTAAGCACCTTTATTTAGAGTTTTTCCTATTGTAAATCCTATAAATATGGCATGTTGTATTCATATTAAGTTGATCTTCATGCTAATTTTTTAGCAGTAGATTTTTGGTCATGTAGATGTAAGCTGAATTGGCTATAGGGTTGTCCTTGTGTAAAGTAAGAAGGTATGATGTTGATTTTGTCTTAGGTGTGGACCAAGGTTAGGAATGTAACCTTTTATTTTGTTGGGTTGTTATATTCTTTGCAGTGAAAGTCTAGTCGAGGTGGATCAATTGATAGTCAAAGTCGAAGGTCGAGGTGGTTTGCCCAGGTAAAGATGAAGTCAAAGGAATTGATTGCAAGTTGAAGGTCGAAGTGGTTTGATCAGGTAAAAGTCAAAGTCGAAGGTCGAGGTGGTTCAACCGGGTAAATTCGAAGAAGTCAACTGACAAGAGTTTGACAGGCGGGTGTGTGGAAACCGAATGAACGCTGACTGGTAGTCGACTAGTAATCTGACTTGGTAGTCGACTATAACATAATCTTGAGATTCATAGGATTTGTAGCCGATAATCTACGTGGATTTGTAACCATTTTTGGGTGCCTTTTATTTAGGGTTATTCCTACTATAAATCCTATAAAGAAGGCAAGTTTTAATCAATATTTGGATGATGAATGGCTAATCGCCAACAGTCTGTAATCATAGAGGTTGTTGGTCATGTAGATGTAAGTCGAATTTGCTGCAGGGTTGTTCTTGTGTAAAAAAGAGGGTATGATGTCGATTTTGTCTTAGGTGTGGACCAAGGTTAGACATGTAACCTTTTATTCTGAATGAATAAGACAACAAGAGAGCATAACACTCAAGGAATATTGGTTTTCCCGGTTTGGGTTAGGAGGGTAAAATATCTATCTATTGTGTGTTTGTTTTGTCATTTACTTTCTTGTTTAAGATAAATCTTTCTTCCTCTCTTCTGTTAGGTTTAGCATGGAAGTGTGTCTCGTTTCCTAGCATGTGGTATCATAGCTTGGTTTAACAACCTTGGATATGAGCTAAACTCTAGGTTCAGTAAGAGTCGTAAGTTAGAAATATTTGAAGAATTGTGTTAAATAATGGTGAGCGGCTTGAGAATAGCGATCGAAAAATTCAATGGCCATAATTTTGAGCTTTGGAAGCTTAAAATTGAAAATATCCTTGTAGATTTAGAATAATGGACAATAGTATGTCTAGGTACCATTCTGACAGGTATGTCGAGAAATGAGTGGGAGAAACTCGAGAGAAGAGAAAGGAGTATGATTTGACTCTGTCTTGAAGATTCGATACTGCTGAATGTCTCAAGTGAAGATTCGACCAAGAAATTGTCGGACAAATTGGGAAGCTTGTACTAGTTAAAATATCTGGTAATTAATATTTTTCTTAGAAATAAACTATACTTTCTAAGGATGAGTGATGGCAGTTCGATGACTAAGCATTTAAATGCGTTTAATACCATTATAATCCAGTTATCTTCTGTGGATATTAAATTCACTGAGGAGGATAAATGTATTAGCCTATTATGTTCTTTTCCAGACTCCTAAGATATATTAGTCATGGCTATAGGAAGTAATACAACCACATTAGCGCTAGAAGACGTGGTTGCATCTCTACTATCAGAATAAATGAGAAGGAAGAATATGGAAGGATCGACCAAAGATGCTTTAGTGGTGAGAAGTCGACCGATTGATAGAGATAAAGGTAAATTCTCTGGTAGAAAGTCTAAGTCGAAGGGTAGATCTAAATTCCTAGTTCAGTCAACAAGAAGATGTTTGGTTGATCGAATCAAGAGAATCCTATCATATGACACCACATAGAGAATGGTTCTACAAATATGAACAATATGAAGGAGGAGAAGTGTTCTTGGGGATGACTCGACAACCAAAATTGTCGGATGAGGAAGAGTTTGATTGATACTGCGGGATGAGAGGAGTATAACCCTTCTAGGTGTGCTACACATTTCGGGTTTGGAAAGAAACCTTATATATGTAAGCAAGATGAGTGATGTAGGAGTGCACACTCTATTTCAGAAGGATTCGTGCAATATGGTTAGAGGTGTGATGGTATTAATTAGAGGAGTTTGGATTGGAACCCTATACAAGTTACTAGGGAGTATTGACTTGAATGGATGCAACAACATCAATGTTTTTGAAGTCGACTCGACTCGTCTCGGGCCGAGTCGATCAAAACCGACTTGACAAGTCATCATAAAGTCAACCCAAACATGTTATGGAACAAGAGGATGGGACACATTGGAGATAAAGGACTTCAAGCTATGCATAACAAAGGTATGGTCAAATACTTTCTTACATGTAATTTAGAAGTCGGATTTTGTGAACATTGTATATATGGAAAACAAAGTTGGGTCAGGTTCCCATCTGGAGCGACAAGGGAAAATGGGATTCTAGAATTGGTTCATAGTGATGTGCTTGGCCTTGTTATAGTACCTTCACTTGGTGGATCACTGTATTATGTCTCCTTCAAAGATGATTTTTCCAGGAAGACATGGATATATTTCCCGAGGAAGAAATCATAGGTTTTTGAGAAATTCAAAGTGTTTAAATCTCTTGTAGAAAACCAGACAGATAAGAAGATTAAGTTGTTGAGGACTGATAACGGTGGTGAATTCTCTGGAAAATAATTTGATCAGTTCTGCAAGTAGTGTGGCATAGCATGACAAAATACCACACCATATACCCCACAACAAAATGGAGTTTCCGAGAGAATGAACAGAACATTGATGGACAAGGAAAGGATCATGCTTAGTGGTGTTGGGCTTACACAAGAACTTTGGGCGGAGGTAGACGACACTGCAAAATATCTATTGAATATGTCTCCTTCATCAGTTCTAGTCGACACGAGTACACATGAGGTATGGTTGAATAAGAATCCTTTGGTTTCACATCTCAAAGTATTTGGATGTGATGCATTTTTGTGTGTTTCCAAGGAAAAGAGGAGCACGCTGGACAATAATCTAGTCAAATGTATTTTCATTGGATACAAAAAAGGAATGAAATGATATAAGATCTGGGATCCTGCATCAAGGAAAACAATGTACAATCAATATGTGGTCTTCAAATAAGTTAGAAGTAAGTTCGAGCCTGAATAAATTGTTTAGATCGAGAATATTCCGAAGAAGGTGCAGTTTGAACTGAGGAACGAAGAAAATGTTTCAGATGAATTGATTGAATCAGAAGAAGAGGTGGAGAAACTGGCCCCGGTTGTAAGGAGGTCACAAAGAGTAAGAAAATCAGTCGAAAGGGATATTCTGTGCGACTTTCGTTCTGCATTCGTGTTAATTTCCACTGATGATGAGCCCAAGTCGGTCAGGGAGGCAGTCAAATTAGTAGAGGGAAAACTCTGGAAGGATGCCATGGTCAAAGATATGGAATCCTTGCACAAGAATGAGACATGGGACTTAGTCAAATTACTTAGAGGAAGAAAGCCTTTCGATAACAAATGGGTATTCAATAAGAAGATGAATGCAGCAGGTCAAGTTGAGAAATTCAAAGCTCGACTGGTAGCGACTAGTAGCAAAGAGCTATAAAGATAAGTTGCAACAGTCAAAGTGCATATTTCTGGAAAAGAACCTAACTTATCACTCCAAGACTAAGCACATTGATGTACAATACCATTTCGTGAGAGACATGGTGGAAAGCAACAAGGTGTTGCTGGAGAAAGTAGACACATTGGAAAACATAACAGACTCTTTCACCAAGTTTGTGAGTGTTGTGAAGTTCTCTTGGTGCAGAGAGAAAATGGGCATTACTACCCTGGGTATGTGAATGAGATTTCATAGGTCTCTCAATTTCAGCAAAGAAAAAAACAAGTGGGAGAATCTTTGCAGTGAAAGTCTAGTCAAGGTGGATCAACTAATAGTCGAAGTCGAAGGTCGAGGTGGTTCGACGGGGTAAAGATGAAGTCAAAGGTCGAGGTGGTTCAACTGGGTAAAAGACGAAGTTGAAGGTCGTTATGGTTCGACCGAGTAAAGTTGAAGAAGTCAACTGAAAAGAGGTACACATGCGGGCGTGTGGAAATCGATTGAAGACTGAATGAAGGTCAACTGGTAGTTGATTGGTAATTCAACTTGGTAGTCGACTATAACATAATCTCAAGATTCGTGGGATTTTTATCCAATGATTTGTGTGGTGTTGTAACCATTTTTTGGCACCTTTTCTTTAGGGTTTTTCCTGTTGTAAAGCCTATAAAGAAGGTGTGTTTTAATCAATATTTAGATCATGAATGGATAATATCCAAGAGTCTGTAATCGTAGAGGTTGTTGGTCATGTAGATGTAAGTCGAAATGGCTACAAGGTTGTTCTTGTGTAAGCAAAAGGGTATGATGTTGATTGGGTCTTAGGTGTGGAACAAGGTTAGACATGTAACCTTTTATTCTGAATGAATAAGACAAAAAGAGAGCATGATGCTCAAGGAATGTTGGTTTTCCCGGTTTGGGTTTCCAGGGTAAAATCTTTGTGTACTGTGTGTTTGTTTTTTCATTTACTTTCTTGTTTAAGATAAATATTTCTTCCTCTCTTATGCTAGGTTTAGCATGGAAGTGTGTCTCATTTCCGAACATATTTTGAATTAATAAGTCAATAAGAGAGAAAGACACTCAAAGAATGTTGGTTTTCCCATTTGGGTTTCCAGGGTAAAATCTTTGTGTACTGTGTGTTTTCTTTGTCATATGATTTATAGCTTAAATATTTCTTCCTCTCTTCTGTTAGGTTTAGCATGGAAGTGTTATATTTTCTAACATGGAATTCCATCCACTGTCTGTGTGCACTGATAGGGGGGCAGAGTGAGAAGCGAAGGTAAGAACCAGGCGCTAATCAGGAGGAGAGATACAATAATATAATCATGCATAGTGTTATATTCTCTTTTTTCTTGCGACTTACTGCTGTAAATAGGGGAAATGAAAACAAGTTAGGAACGAGTCCCATCCTAGTCAATAACAAGATCCAACTTGAGCGAACACCAACCACTCTCATGGACTAGATAAAAAATAGAAACTCTTTTTACTATTTTGGCATGGCTTCGCACCTCGATCTCCCTATGGTCAATCGAGAAATAAATTCCTCTCTCCTTGGTTGAGCGACATTGTTCCTTTCCCGATGCAGATAAGCGACTTCATTCCTTATTTTATGACTTATTTTGATAAAACTAGTTCTATTCATTTATACCTCTTTTTATGAGGAGAAGAGACTTATTTGAGAGAAGTGATTACTTCCCTAAGGTACTTCCTTGAGAGAAGAATATGGGAGATCCTTCCTCGATTTATTTTCCTTCCTCTTTCTTATTTACTTCTCATGCTGGGACAACTCTGTAGGAGACTTATGCTAAGACGAGTTCATGCGTAGATAATATCATATCTGAATAATCTCATGCAGAGACAACTCCATAGGAGACAAGACAACTTCATGTGAAAATATCTCATACAGTAGATCTCATGTTGAGACTAGCTTTGAAGGATACTGATCGGATTCCATAGGAGACTCAATAGTTCGTGATAGCAAGACCAATAGGAGACATTACAGGCCCAGATTCTTGAGTGACACATAATGGTGCTTGTGCCTTATAGTAGGAACAATAGTGAGCACTCACACCTTTCTATAAGAGGAATTGCAAGAACCACACTTTTTCTTAAGGGACCCATGAGCACATTTTGTAGTGGCTTACTTTGCAATAAAAATTCAATAAAAACTACCATGTTTCATTAAATTTCGTGAAACTTTTTCTAGGTTTTTTTGGAGAATGGTTTTATTGTTGTAATTCACCTTTCAAAAATGATGTACGTGGCCTCAAACAATCCTAATTTTGTAAAAACATATTGACACCACCTAGGCCATGATTGCATTTTCTAGAAGAATTTTCCATGCTAGTTTTCCCTAGTTATGAAGAAATTACCTATATGTTTATATTCGAAAGGCAGATAAGTTAGTGGCATTGACATAGTGGATCATAATTTGTAGGTTAATTGTTCAAATAATTGACGAATGAGTATAATAGAGTAGTCCTTAAAGGGAAGAGAGCATGATTTTTGTTGTATGCCAGCTCATGCCATATGTTCTTGCACTTGGAAAACGTGTATGGAAAGGGACTTTGGATTACATTGGAATCATTTACCGGTTTATATTTCTAGTTGAGATTTACTAAGAATATTGCATATTTATTGTTATTGAGCACATCATCGTGAAGGACTAGCAAGATATCCATAGTCTTAGTGAGTTGAAAAAGAATTACTTTTAGCTATCACATTATTATATTTTGAGGATGTTGTGGTATTTGAAAAATTATTTGTTATTTTAGTTAAAGGACTATTAATGTATTGTTGGGAACATTTGTAATACCGCCATAGAGAGAAACAAAAGGCCATTGAATGAACAATAGAGGCTGAGTCATTATGGGTTGGAATTGGCATTGTTTGATTATGTAATTCAACATATTGAACTACACTTTGGAAGATTGTATTGATTATATTACATTGAGACATTTCTAAAGAATGTGAAATTGAATGTAAATAATTTGTATTTGCATTGTTTCAAGTATCATTGAATCATTTTTTTTGCATATGTTTACATTGTGAGGTGTGTGTGTGTGTGTGTGTGTGTGTGTGTGTGTGTATTACCCATTATTGTAAGTTGTGTGCTTTATATTAGGTTAACACCTTGGATGGGTGTTACATATGGTATCAGATCGAGGTTGTATCACTATGGCCTATGGACCCACATGATTATTGATTTTACATAATTACATTTATTAGGATGTCCTTTTGAGATGATGAAATTTTGAAAATTTGTACGTCCATGTGTACTAGGCCAACAATGGATAGAAGAAAAGGAAGAGGTGGAAATAGGGTAGTGAGAGGCCATGGTGCATGACCTCCAATTCAACCTAAACCTTTGTTATCTCCAACTAGAGTATAGGATCATGGAAATGTAGCTACATGTAAAATAATGACAATGATGCAATCCTTTAAAAGGATGTCAGATTATTTGATTAACAAACTGAACTAAGAAGCTAGTGGTTCCTCTATTGTTGGAGAGGTGATAATTAATCCTCCTAATGCTAGTGCTCATAGAGAACTAGATAAAGTTAAGGACTTAGAGTTTTGGGGCTCCAATGATGGTTATACTTTTCACCAAGAGGTTATACTTCCAATCTCAAAGTGCATATGGGTATCTTCAAATTGAAAGGAAGTGCATTAATATGGTGGAAGACTTTATTAATATAGTTAGATATGGATGTTTTGAAGATATCATGGGATCCATTTGAGGAGTGTTTCAAAGAATACTACCATTTGGATGAGTTTATTGAAAGACAATTAAATGAGTTTAATCCCTTGAGGTAGAATGGAAGGTCAGTGCCAAAATATGAGGCTAGGTTTACAGATCTTTTGAGGTATGCACTGCATTTGAACATATATAATTTGTGGGTCAACAAGTTTGTCTATGGGATAAATTATAACACCACATCAAAGGTTAGAATATTGATGCCCCACACTTTGCATGAGGTAGTATAGAGGGATATCATAGTCGAGGAGGAACTTATGGGAGGTGGTCAATGAAGACCATCTAGAAATTTAGATTCAAAAGGATAAAGACAAGGTTATTAGTTAGTTAGTACATCTAGATTAGTGTGAAGGTGAAAAGATGCACTAAAGGGGCATGTGATGGGGACCTAAATACATCAATCTATAGGTTAGAGGCCATCGATGGATTAGAGTGGTGCTAGACCATAGCACACTTAGCAGAGCAGTGGATCTACCTTCACATGTTCTGGGAGGTGGAGGCAACCTCCTAAGAGGGGGTTTTGGACATACGAAGAAACTCATTTTTAGAGAGAGGAGTTGGTCAAGAGTATATCCAAACCACTATTGATGATTTGGGAAGAGCCCACATGATTCATGCGACGATGAATAACCACTAGGCTATGCACCAATATAGAATGCTCGAAAGAACCTATAAGATTAATGGTTTACAGTTTTCATTATTGATAGATCTAGGAGTGAAAAAAAATTATTTCACATAATGAATTATCTAAATGTGGGATCACTAGAAGTATTCAAGAATATTTCAACCTAGTTGAAATGGCTTCTTGTATTAAATAATGGATAGGGTAGTTAGTTAATAATTGCAAGGTTGATCTTGGGGTATGTTTTACATGAGTATCATTGTACGTTACCACCTTGGCATCCTATGATAAGCTCATATGTATAGATTGTTTAGAAGATCATGAGGTAGTGTTAGACTATAAGGGTAATATGATTTATTTTATAGATGGCACAGGACACCAAAGAATCTTACTAGGGACCAAAAGTGGAGTGTCTTTGAGGTTTATTTCAGCATTGCAGTTGAAGAAACATCTTAGGAAGGGTTGTATGTTGTTATAGCTATGAAAAAGAAGGATGATATTGTATAGGTGGTCGAACATCATATATTATCATAATTTTCTATCATGTTTCTAGAAGAGATACCTAGACTACCACTTAAGCGGGGGATAAAGTTCACTGTTGAAATCAAACCAAAAACTAAGCCTATTTCAAAGGCTACTTATCGCAAAGGAACCCCAGAATTATAAGACTACATATGTAGCTCCAAGAATTGATAGATTTGTAATTCATTCATCCTATAATATCACCATGGGAAGCACCGATGATATTTGTGAAGAAGAAAGATGGATCATAGAGAACTTGTATCGACTATTGACATTTGAACAAAGCAACAATAAGGAACCAATTCCCAATCCCTAAGATTGATGATCTATTTGATCGAATGAAGGGGGAAATAATATATCCAAATATTAACTAGAGATAGGGATATGATTATTTCAAAATTAGGAAAGAGGAAATCCCTAAGACAATGTTTGAGACATGTTTTGGTCATTTTGAGTTTGTAGTAGTTTCATTTGGGTTGATAAATGCACTAGTTGTGTTTAAGAGTCCGATGAATGATATGTTTATACAATACATCGATAATTTCATTCATTTTGGGTGATATTTTGATATATTCAAGAACACTAGAGAAGCACAAAGAATATTTAAGGTGAGTACTACAATGACTTAGAGAGCACAAGTTGTATGTTAAACCCTTTAAGTGTTCATTATCTGAATCAAATATTCATTATTTGGGTCATATAATCTTAGGAGAAGGAATTTCTATAGATTTAGAAAATATAGAGTCTATTATGGATTGGCAGATGCCTACAAACGTACATGAGGTACACTGATTTATGAGCTTGGCCGTGTATTATAAGAGGCTTGTGGAATGATTTTTGTAAATTATGAATCCTATCATAGAGTTGCAAAAGAAAGATAAGAAATTTGGTTGGATGGAACAATGTAAATAAGCATTCAACAAGCTTGAATAGTTGTAACGAAAACTTCCATAATAAAGGTACTAAACATGGATCATGATTTTATAGTGTGTACTAATGTTTTAAAAGAAGTAATTGTGTACCTTCAAATGAAGAAATCCACAAACTTGTCGATACTTAGGGAAGTGCTTAGAGCATGTGTATATGGTTCACTGTAGAGAAAAAAAGATGTACGTGAATTTGAAACCACTATTCTTTTGGAATGGAATGAAGAAACATGCGGTAGACTATGTGGCACAATGTTGACTAAGTGTTCAAATCATTTTTCCTGAAGTGGAATGACAGACCAACTACAATTCAAGATAAACAAAAACCATGAGTAGACATATATTGTGTTGTATTTGTCTCCACACAAAATTTTAGAGGTTTCCTTCTCCATGTATCTATTGGTCATCCCGAGGTGTATAAAACATGTTTTTCAAAGAGGTCAGTGGATTAGTGGCCACTACACCGATAGAATCTAATCACACAATCAATATTTGAAAACTTGACTACTTTATGACATTCACGTGGGGTTTATGGACCCAAAAAAAATCACTTTCTACAACTAGAATCACCTTGATTCATCACTTTGTTCACATTTTTTTTTACTATGAGAGGGTTTGAGACTTGAGTCCTTGTAGTGTTTAACAAACATGTCGCAACTTGAGATAAAACAAAAATTTTGGATTGACTTTATTATATTTTTTCTATGTTGGATTTGTCTCCATTAAAAAGTGTTATCTAAGCTCTTCTCCATGCATCTCATGGTCATTTGGGGGTGAAAAAAACATAATTTTTGAAGAGGCATGTTGCACAATGGTCACTACATTAAAATCTGATCACGAGCTCAATATTCAAAAACTTTACCACTCCACTGCATTGAGTGTGGGGGCCATGTAACTAATGAAACTTAATGTGGTAACTAATGTCACAATATTTCAACCCACCTTTTGAATTCCCCCCCCCCTGAGAGTATTCATGGTGTGTGTTGTTGAAGTGGTCTAGCAAGAAACTTGTAAGATAAACCAATCCATGAATTGGTTTTATTGGGCATTTACTTCATTACATTGGTCTCTACCAAGTTTTGGACCGAGAACAAACAATTGAAATTAAGAAGACCAAATCTAGTTATGCATATGGGAGATATAAGAGAAAAAATGATTCAATGAGATTTATGTAGTGACTATAGTGATGAAGCAATGATGGAGTGACAAGAATCATAACAGATTCAATGGAAATGAAATGTAGAGAAGCTAGTTTGCTAGAAAAAATTGTAGATAAGAAGTGAATAATAACATTTTATCTCATAATTAACGACCCTAATCCATACTACTATAGGGCATCTATAATGAATATGTGATGGAATTTTCTTGTGTTATTTTTCATCATTTTGGCAAGTGGAAAGTAAAGGAAATATGCCTCAATCTAGACAAACATCAAATCTTTGCTTCCATTTTTTTATTAAAGACTTTTACTAGTATGAAGGAATCAAGATTGAATGGATGAGGCTAAAATCAAGATTTGAAACATGGTGTGGAAAATACATATATGCAAGCTAAAAGGAGGACATCCAAGGCAAGCTTGTACAGTCAACAAAAAGGGAACAAAGGACCAAGTGACCTCCATTAAAGAAGACCAAGTAAAAAAATAGGTATTCATGAATGCTCAACTTCAAGGATAAAAAGGAAGAGATCCATAATGTGAAAATCACCAAAATGTAATGCAGAAGGCCAACCAATAGGCAAGTGATTAATTGGATTATATGCACTAGAGGGCAAACTTGGTTACAAGTGCACATAAATGGAAAACATTTGCAATTTTGAATATTTTATTGAACATGTATCATCATCATGTAATTTGGGATAAGGATAAAAGTTTGTAAAATAGGGCGACCAAGTAGGATAGGAAGGCCAATAGTCAGGTAGGAAGGCGAAGAGCCAAGAAGTTGGAAGGATAAGAGTCAAGTAGGTAGAAGTTCAAGAATCATAGGAAATTATATAAAGGAAACTTTTTCACTCTTTCAAAATGTTCTCATTTCATATTGTAAGTTATCCTCATATGCCAAACTAAGAGATAGTCAGCTTGTGTTTTTATAATCTTGCAAGTTGAAGATGGTTTTGGACTCTTATCTCCATTAATAATTTTATTGAAGCTTGTAGGGGAGGATGCCACAATCTGTAGGCTCTTTTCATGTTTATAATGTATTTTCTTACTTAACTTATGCATTGGTAACAACGTGATGTGATGTAATGTACCTAGGGAGGATATTATGGGGTAATATGGAGTACCTAGGGAGGTACCTAAGGGGATAATGAATGAAATGTGACCATAATATTTGAATAGACCCACCATGTAATTAAAAGGAAATAATATGTCCATTATGTAATTAAAATGATATTATATAATAATAAGGGGTAGTTGGCATAAGACCCTGAGGAATACTCTTGATAAAGTATAAATACACATGAGTATCATTGTATTGGATGTGTATGGGATTGTATTGTCTTGTAGCAAGCATGGCTCATGGAGTGTTTATTTCCATAAGGAGTATATGATGGTGTTACCCTACCTTAAGAGTTCTTCTCTCTATATTTTTGTGTTATTCATGGTGAATGTTTGGATATCTTTGGTGTTTATGGTTTATTTTTGAAGTTTCATGGTTGATTCTCTCTTATATCTTTGAATTTTTACAACATGTGAAGTAGATATCCTCTTGTCCATTTGCAGGCTATCCTTAGTCTTCAAAGTTGCCTTGGGGTTTGTAAAGATGGTAGTTGGTGGACTATTCTCCCTAATTTGTGTACTTCTCCCTTTATTTCATGTTAACCAGTTTTTGGAGTGCTCCTAGCTGTTAGAATTGGATTGGATTCAATAGGATTAGATAGGATAGACTAATGTTAAAGAACCAATAAGGAAAGATGAACCGCAACTGGAGGGTTTTCCACTTTCAATGAAACAAGGTCTAATTGTTCCCTTTCACCAGGTGAACGTATGAAGTTGACGAGGGACATTTTTCCCTATCAACATATTGGTTCTAGAAGGAGGTCTACTTCCCTTGTATAACTAATAAGCTAAGTAACCGGTGTGGATTGTTTGTTAACATGAATAATCACAAATTACTACCCAACTAACTAGTAAATGGGGAGGACTTGAATGCATGTGCGCATACATGAAGTCAATAACCAAATTTTCAAGATACTAAGGTACAATTCAAAAAGGAAATATATTTCCATCTATTACACTCAAATTTGCACACCTAGGTACCTCACCCTAAGTGTCGTAAAAGTGTCATATGCAGCTTGTTAAGTGTCGCATACACCTCGACACCATGAAATAACATATGTCACAATCCCTTATCAATGTGGAGGAGAAATATATTATATGAAGGTCCAAATATTATGTGCACATGAATTAATTATTAATATTCATGAAAAGGAAATTAATTTAGTGTGAGAATCCACCTCACATTTGGTTTCCTATTTTTTAGGGGAGGTTGAGGATCTCATGGAAGGTTGAAATATTTCCTCCTTAAAATCCTTGAGAGATATTTCCTCCCTAAAATCCTTAAGAGATATTTTCTCCCTAAATATCTTGTAGATCCCATTTTAGTGGATTTGACGAGTGATCCTCTCCATGGTGGTTAAGCCTCCAAATCCTATATAATGAGGTATTTCCATGGAGAAGAGGGAAAGAAGAAGATTAGAGGTATCAAACTTATGATCTTGGGAGAAATATTTTGGTTATGATCTTGGGAGCATTGTGCAAGGGCTGGACGAGGAGATCTTGGAGGACTGTTACAGCATCATCCATGGTTGTAAGTAATCTTCTTGAGTTCTCATATTAATATATGCTTGGCCTATTTCCTTCTAGTTTATGTATCCTTACATATGCTTGTCTACTGTAGATGAATTTGTTTAATCTAGTATGCTAGAGTAGGAGTTTCCTTGTGTATATTTTTTGTATGTGGTTGGCAGGTATCAAGTTGTGCGAACGAGTTTGGAGATCAAGCTCAAATTGGAGCAGCGAGGAAAAACATTGGAATAAGGTGCATCACACTTTATTCCTTCTCTTTCTCTTTCTGAATAGTTAAGAAAATATCAAAGGAATGTTAGTGTCCAATGTGCATATTTTTTTCTTAGTAGTAGGGGTCTAGAATCCAAGAGGATATTCACCTATCCGCAAGGGAATTTTCCTACAACAGAAATTGGCGACTCGACTCCACTGGGGAAGGACATTGACTTATCTTTCCTTGGATCGTCTCTACATTTCTCCCACTTTTAGATCATTTTTCTTGTTTTTTATTGATCTATTTCCTTTCTCCCCTCTTCATTGAGAATTTCACAAAATTATGGGAATTCTAGGTGATTTTTTCTTAGTTTTAAGCCTTTGTTTTGAGTTTCTGGGAAGGGTAGCGCTCCCCTAGAGTGTATATCAGAGAGTTGATCTACAATCAGCACTCCCCTGCATTGTATATCAAAGAGCTTTGTGCTCTTGGAAACAGGAGCGCTAGTATCCTTTTCAATTGATTTATGCTAAGGTGCTTGGCTTGTGTGGAGAGTGGGTAAAGAGTTGAAGGTTAGAGTTGGAGAAAATACTCGGGCTAGACATAGATAATATTACAAGATTGTTGAGAATATGGTTCATTATATGAGAGAGTGAGGATTTGTTTACCCAAGTTAGTTGGTTAACCTTTTTAGAACTACTATTTGGAGTCAAGAATGGAATTCAACTAAGGATATTGTGTTTAGATGTGTGGATGAAATTTCCCATGTCTCATTTGTAGGGAATTTGAGATATTTTTCATGTGAGGAAAAAATATGCAAATGATAGATTGATATGGTCAAAATATATGACTAGGGTTTACACTTCTAAAGTTATCTATAGGGTCCTTTGTTTCAGAGAGGACCCGAGGATTCAGAAGTGGTGGTGGAAGGAAGTGTGGATGTTCCAATGTCTATAAAAGGCTCATATCTTCATGTGGATCCCGCTCAATAAAAAATATCTTACTTAGGATAACTTGTAGAAAATAAATAAGCATGGCCTAGGAAGATGTGCTTTATGTAAGGTTTATGAAGAGATTGATTCCCATCTAGTTATGTCTTGTTCTTAATCTAGTCTCTTTTGTAAGGAGTCGGAGAAACTTATTGGTTTAAGAAATTGTTGGAATGGTTCTTCTATAGAAGAAGGGCTTAGAAGGCGGTGTGATAATATCAATACAAAGAAGTTTAGAGATCTTCTGGTGATTACAACCTGGGGTGTATGGTTAGTAAGAAAATATATAATCTTTGAGGATAAGGTCACTTATCATATTAATTTTGTAGTGAAAGGCCTTAATATTCTATCCTATTTCAATCAAGTGAAGGAAATATTAGTTATTAGATAAGTGGTTGAGGAACAAATTGATAAACCAATTCCTTGGGCTTATTTTAATGGGGATACATAATGAGAGCCTAGGGTATGTGGACTTGGGGGAATGTTATTTATGAAAGAGACACACTTCTATAGCTTCAAAGTTGGAGTGGGTTATGGGACACATACTTTAGCTGAATTGTTGGCTCTATGTTTGACTTTGATGTCGACCATTGAAAAAAATGTTAAAATCTCCAAGTTTTTGGAGACTCGCTTCTGGTGATTAAATGGGTGAATAAGGAGTAAACTCTAATGAATTATGCTCTTCAACCTATGCTTGATGAGGTTATAGGTTTATCTCAATCTTTTGATCATATTTTTTTTTCATATCTAGAGGAAAATAAACTAGGAGGCTAATTCCCTATCAAAGAAAGCTTTGTTGTTAGCTTTAGGAGAATGGAACATTCAAGAAAATGTTGGTGGTTTTGTTAATAAATATATACATTCTCTTGTTTTTATGGTAGTTTAATCTGTCTTTATGAGGATTATACTATGTTTGTAATTTGATTTGTGTTTTTGTTATGTATAAGGGGACTATGTAGGTTTCATTTTTTTTGGAAGGTTTCTGTGCGAATTTTATCCTTGTTTAATGGGAGAATTTTGATGATTTAGCTGAAATAAAATGTTGGTATGATGGAGTTCTATTTTTTCAAAACCTATAAGCATTTCATGGTCTATCTGAATGTCGAAAGGCATCTATACAATGTAATTTTGTTTTGTATTTAAATAAAATTACAATATTTTTTCCGCGAAACAAAAAAAATGTCACTTCCACAATATCATAAGTTGCCATAATAATGGTCTGAATGTCATTGCCACAATATCAAGGGAGCCAATTTAAGAAAATACGTAAAACTAAAAATTAACATAATTTATGTTGAAATGTTCTAATTATGGAGATTACAACATATGACACATATATAAATGTAGAACACATATTGAAACAATAGAGAAGGAGACACTAATACAAGTGTTTCATTGAATGTAACCTTATGATTACAAAGTTGCTCTAATGCATGATGAGTGCCATCTCTACCTCTACTTGGATAATTTGTTAAATGTGGTGCAAAATTAATGGATGCAAATATGATGAAAAACTAAATGTCAAATATGATTAATATATTAAATAAGATGAAAAACATTTTCCAAATAACATAATCTATTATTGAAAAGTGTAGTATCCATTAAGATTTTGGACTTGAAAACAAAAAAAGGTAATTTCCACCCCCAGTGGACAAAATGGTAGCAATACAAAATTACGATACAAGTCAAACATGATGAAGGCATTCCAACTATTTTACAATAAAATACTAAATTTCCAAAATCATTGTAAAGACTAAAACACAATCCATAAAAAAACACCTTCATCTACAAGGTGTACCAGTAAGTATCATATTCATAAATCTTGGAACTTATAGTGCCAAAACATTCATGATAAATTCGTTGTGATCCATAAAACTTGATTTTTTTAAATATGAATTATTATAAGTGATGAAGAAAAATAAAAAATTAAACATCTTTGGAGGGTTAATTAGTAAGTCAAATTATTAATAAACTAAAAATGTATACCATGGAAAAGAACTCCCTTAATCATGAAGCTTAGCCATCACCCACGCTTATTCCTTGCCATGCATTTTCACAATTTCTTCAATAGCTATGTAGTCCAATAAGACCAAGGATTTTCCAAAAAATAAATAAATAAATTTAGAACTATGTAAACAATTGCATTGTTTTTGGATCATCTTTGATTAGAAACTATTGCTTCAACAAATAGTTTAAATATAATACATATTATTCAATGTTGGTGGCTAGGAATGAAGCCTTCCCAACCATGAAATAAAGTAGGGTAATACTAGCCAACCAGATATTGACTTTACAACCTTAGTGTAAAGATCTTAGATATAACACCTCATGTATGTACAATTTCCAGATCTTTTTTCACTTTCATCATCCTACTATTGTCATGTTCACCAATGGGGAAGCCAAAAACCTCACAAATCCTATAAGACTCTTCACATCATTGTTGATTTTCATTGTATAGATCTAGAGGTGATTTTGATGGAGTCATCATTGTTCGTTTTAGTCATATAGGCTATGATTCCATCTAACTAGTTGTAGTTGTATTTGAATTTTAGGTGTAAAGGGAATAGGGAATGCATGGATAATGTTGTTGATATCTCCCTTCTATCACTCTCCAAAGGTGTTTATGTACATGTTGTGTCTTTTGAGGGTGACCACGTAAGTAATTTCAATATCCTTAAAACTAATATATCAACTTGATATGTCTCACCATTGACAAGTGCATGCTTGACATTTGCATAGTTGCTTTCTCCCCTAACTTGATTTTATGGTTTATATACATTAAATTTAGAGGAGGATTATTGTGTGCTCAGTTATATATAGAATCATGTGGCCCTACTTGAGTTGTTTTCTCTCCTCTTTTTGAATTCATTGTAGTACTTGATGGCTTGATATAAGCAAGTCTTGTTTTTTTTTAGATATTAGTTTTATTTTTAGCTCCAAGTAAGTATTTTACTCTGAAATTGTCTTAGATCTGTCTCTTGATAAAGATAGGTGGATTTTGAATAATAGAGGATGCAATACATTTCTAAATACATGAAGGAAAATTAACATTATTCATTGTATCAAACCCAGAGATGGATGCAAGCATCTAAGTTTCTTTGTATTTTGTTAGTCCCTAGACAAAGCCCCATGTTATGTATAAAACCCCTTATTAATCCCATTATTTAATTATTACATTTCTTGTGTTATATTTGTATGTAGTCTAGAACCCCTTCATTGCACCCTTTCATTATAATTGTACGCTTTGTCTCATATATATATACCAAGGAGACCTAGTCTTAGGATCATATTCTCTCATCTCATATTGTATTCTGAATTGGATATTTTAAAAGAAGGTTCCACCCTCAAAGTGGAATATATTCATTGAATTTTTATCAATTTTAAGCATTGGATCATAACATTTGGTATCAAAGCATCGATCCTAGGGTTTTTCTTCTTCAAGCGAGTCATCTTGGAATTTTCGCTATAACTTTTTTGGGGGCCACTTTAGACAATGAAATTTGGAGGTTACTTAGAAGACATATTAAGGTACTTGTGGTAAAACTTCTTGGTTCTGGGTCATTATACTTTCAAAGATATACCCTGTGGAATATAGAGTTTTTGACTCATCCTAAATTTAGTTTTAAAATAGTCAACTTGGGATTTTAGCTATAACTTTTTTCTAGGTGGTTTCAAACAATGAAACTTCATGGAAACTGAGGAGACATCTCCTAGTACATGTGATCCAAATTTAAGATTATGTTTCACTATACTTTCATATATATAGTCCATTTAATACAAGGCTTGTGACTAATCCTGAAATTACTCTTAAACAAGACATTTTGGTACTTTTGTTATAACTTTTTACCAGTGAAGGTTCAGACTGTGAAGTTTTCAGGAGTTTTAAAAGTTATATTAGAGTACTATAGGACGAAATTTCAGACTCATCAAGGTTCAAAGTTCAAAGATATACCAGGAAAAAGGTCATACACCCATACATACTCCAAATTAAGGGCTTGAAAGGTACATAACTTACAATTGGCATAAATTTTGATTGGAAGATCTATTTTTGGTGATTCAAAATTTGTGATAAAGGTAAATAGAGGAGTATTATTATTTTTATCCCACATGGCTCCAAAAAAGGTTTCAAAACCAAATAAACCTCCATAAACCTCACATAGGACGTCGAAAGAAAATGAAGATTTCAAAAACAGGTTATCCCAAATGAAGAACCAAGTTGATGAAATGAATGGTAGTATGCTGAAACTAGTGGATTTATCATGTTCTCAAGAATCCCTAAAAAATGAAATGGAAAAGTTTAAAGAAGATGGAAGAGAAGATAAATGAAAATCGAGAGTATATGGAAAGGAAGATGAATGAAAATAGTGCACACATGGAAAATAAGATGGATAAGAAGATGGATGACAAGAAAAACACGATGGATGAAAATTAAGAAGAAATACAAAGATCCATGAAGGAATTGAAAAATTCCATGTCTTCCATGATCTTCCATGCTCTAGATGAGAGAATCCCTAAAGAATATCTCAAAATAAAAGGAAATCATGAAAATATGGAGAACAATGGTGTTGAGACTCGATCACACATGGGGAGTATTTTATCACATTTGGAGAGAAAAAATAATGAATCTCAAAGTCATGATCATTCATTACTTCAAGATCCACCTCATCAAAGTTTTAATGTAGCACCAAGGAACTACTTCATTTCAAAGATCAATATGAGGAAGTTTGATGGTAAATATCCTATAACATGGATATTCCAGATGGAGCAATTCTTTGATCTACACCAAATGATAAGACTACAAAAGGTACCTATTGCATCCTTGTATTTAGAAAATGATCAATTTGTGTGGTATCAATGGCTTTGTGAAAGAAAGAATAATTATATTATCTCTAGGTCCATTTTTACAGATGGATTGATATCACATTATGGAGATATTAAGAGCAATACATTATTTAGTAAATTGATAAATCTTCAACAAAAAGGTTCAATTACAAAGCATATTCAACAATTCTGAAAGATCAGTCTCTAGGTAAAGAACATTTGTGAGGATAATTTGTTAGATCTCTTTATGGGAACTTTAAAGGAGAACATTCAACAAGAGGTGCATCTATTTGAACCTAAATCCCTAGAGCAAGCTTTCAGTATGGTTAGGAAAGTATAAAACAAAAATATGGCTACTAGAAGGGTGGCCACTGATAACTATAGAGAGGACCATGTTCCCTCTCCTAAACCAATAAGGTTGACACCTAAAATAATGGATGAAATAAAAGCAAAAGGACTATGTTTCAATTGTCACAACAAGTAGAGTAAAGGGCATAGATGTAGTGATAAAAAATTATTCTACATTGACTGTGAAGAGGAAGAATATCAAGAATTGGAACCATCACAAGAGATAGATCTAGAAGAGACTACTCCAACTATATATAGTCATGAATTGTATGACATCATTACTCCAAAAACCCTCAAGATACAAGGATACATCAAAACAAAAAAGGTAACAATATTGATTTATTCAGGTAGTACCAATAATTTCATCAATTACTGTTGGATAGTTGGTCGTCATTTATGCCAACCCTAGATGTCAACCATATAAGAAGTCCAAAATATGGGTGTATTTGGAGAATTCTCCAAAGTGGTTTGTTTATGGTGTAGCTCTAATCATCTCCCTCATGGGAAGATGCTTTAAACAATTCTACAAGAAGCCATGGAAATATGGTTAAGTGGTTAAGTGGTTAAGAAGCCCCAGAGGTGTGGTCATGAAACCCGAAGTTGTTTGAAGCAAATGAGTGTGAAGGACATTATAAATGCATGAAAAAATCTCATAGATGGATATTCTTCATCATTCCATTTCCAACGGTATGTGGTATGCCACGTGGTTCCTCACGATTGAGGAGATATGCCCTCTTGAAGATGGAAGCCCTGAAGTATGGCTAAGAAGCCCTAAACAATTGTAACAAGAAGTGACAAGTCGACCCCAAATTAATTAAAATAAGAAAATATGTTGCAAACATGAAGTTACAAGTCATCCATTGAAACGAATATTAAAATAAATATTAAGTATATTGTTGGTAAATTTGGCCTCAATGGAATAATCATTAAAAAAATAAATTGAATTTTATTTGGGTCAAGGCAGCCCTAAAAAGAGGGTGTCAGGTCTAGTATAAACAAGGCACCTAGGATTTCATTTGTCACATCAAATCAAGTGATATTTATCTGAGGTAACCAAGGAGATCTGAGGTGAATTTCATAGGAAAGATGAAGTGAAGAAGGACGAAATTCCAAGGGAGGATGAAGTCCTGTGATGATGTGTTCTAAGGTATGTAATTTAAAGGTCATCTTACCACTTTTGCTATAACTTTTTTTCTAGAATGTGTCAAATAGTAACACATGGAGGATGTTGAAAATACATATCAAGGTACTTTTGACAAAAAATTTAGCTTCTGGTCCATTGTATTTTTGGAGATACACTCTGTGCAAGATAGAGTTTTTGACTAGTCCTGAAACTAGTCTCAAACAGGCGTTCTGCAAAAAAAAAAGTCATAACTTATTCATAGAGGATAAAAATTATGTGAGACCAATTGTATTGGAAACAATATAGTCCTTAGTATTTTGTGTGAAAGTTTCATAACCAGATGTCAAATATTTAGTGTGTGGCAAGCTCTACAAGTTCGCTCTCCAAAATAGGTCAAAATTCAGCTAGATCTGTCATTTTCGCTATAACTCCTTTTCAGGGAAGATTCAAGGAGTGAGACTTGGAGGAATTGTAGAGAATATATTGAAAAATATTGGGTACAAGTTTCATACCTTGTTTATTACCGGTAAAGAGTTATGCTTGTCGAAAATTAGGGTTTGTGACTAATCCAAAAACTAGTCCCACGAGACTGAGGTAAAGTTTGATGAAGATGTTATTCTCTTGTTGCTAAAGATGAAGAAGGTATGAGGGTTTGTGATGGTATGCACCAGGTTTCTAACATGTTTATAGGTATGTTTTTATATGTATTTTGAGGATTATGTCTTGATACATGCTTGAGGCATGTTTTGGAGATTTGGGCATATGCTTTGAGGCACATCTTGGATGTATGGTATATGTTTGGTACATGCTTTGAGGCATATTGTTGGCACATATCTTGGATATATTGGAATATATATTTGGCACATGGTTTTAGGATCATCTTGGATATTGGGTACATGGTTTGAGATGTACTTTGGTATATGTTTACATGTTTGAGGCATATCTTGGTACTTGGTTGATGGATGTGTTGGCACATGTTTTGGTACATGGTTGATGGATGTTATGGCACATGTTTGAGGCATATCATGGAACATGGTTTATGGATATGGAACATGCTTGTTACATGGATGATATGGAAAACATGTCTTAGAATATGGTTTGATGCACATCTTGGTGATGGTCTTGGTGTATGATTTATGAGAGTGGATCTAGTCTTGTTGATAATGATGTTGATGATGTGGTATTAGTATTAGTGACAGGGATAGTGACAGGTTAGTTGATTATTAGTGACAGTGACGGTGACTGTGACAATGACACTGACAGGTTGAGTCTACACTTATATTTCAGGGTGGAAGGAAAGGGTGCCATAGCCTCCTTCCGGTTAGAGCCAGGGAGTACATGGACTTGGATCTTCCTTCATGTTGGAGCCTATAAATCAGGGGGTCATAACCTCCTTCCAGTTGGAGCTAGAGAATACTGGAAGTTGGAGCTTCCTTTAGGTTGGAGCCTATAAATTAGGGGGTCGGAGCCTCCTTCCAGATGGAGTTGGAGAATCTAGGGAGTTGTAGCTTTATTCAGGTTGGATCATGTAAATAGGGGGTTGGAGCCTCCTTCCAGTTGGTGCTTGAGAATTTTGAAAGTTGGTGCTTCCTATGAATGTAATCTTTTGATATATAAGAAATCATTCTGTGGTTTTCTCCCATTTGGGTTTCAATGTAAAATTATGGCGTACTGTGTATTTGTTGTTATGATGTGATGCATTGTTTATGGTTATATATTAAATGCAATCATAAGTGAATGGAATCATTGAAGATTACATGTACTAATTTAAAGTGGTAAAAAGTGCTCAATATTGATTCACCCCCCCCCC